>PNEQ01036700.1:0-17826 GCA_003012365.1 Medauroidea extradentata | reverse complement strand
CCCATAACCTATTAGGATTTTATATAAGAGAAACCACAATATACGCAACTTATTCCTTGTTTACTCTACTAAATCGTTCATCTTCATTCTTATCTTTCAACTGCTCCGTCAACTAATGATGACACAAAAAGAACTATATATGTTTACAAATAGAACATGTATCATGGCTGCCAACATGCAGCGTGTTAACTTCTTTACATCTACTTTCCCAGGGTATTTCGCTTATTATGTTGCAGTAATAAAGAACAGTATCCTTGATAATATTCCAAATTAGATCTTTAAAAATATTTTTTACTTTCATTTAAACAATTATTGCCCAATTTGGCATTGCTTTCTCATAAATTAAAATTCTTAAATATTTATTATATATAGATTTGTGAGAAAACTGTTATGTATAGGAAGAATGATGTATGGAAATTAATTATGAGTGTTAATAGAGCTATCTGATGAATAAAGTGAAAATCAGATAAGGGGTATCAGAGATACAGCCCATTTTATGAATGCAATTGTGGCCAGCTTGAAATGGCCACCAAAGTATTTTGTTAACCTGCGACATACAGAAACACAATAAAATATGTCACTTACTTTCTTCATGAAGGGGCATATGGAATACTCTAAGGGCCCCTACTAAAACAGGGGGTGCTGTCTGATATTACAAACACATGTAGTAGAAACACGTACCACAGAAACAGAGAAGACAGAATGTTCTAAGCAATTCCAGTTCTCCATTATGTGTTTCTAAAGTACAACAGTTCTTAGATGTGTGTTTCTAATATATGTCTGTTCTAAAGCACGTGTTTCTATTGTCTACCAGTTCTAACATACTTGATTCTGTTGTATAATCATTCTACACTGTGCATTTCTGCTTTATAACGTTTTTAACGTATATGGTTCTGTAATATGTGGTTCTAAGTTGTGTGATTCTGTTGTACGTTTGTTCTAACATATGTTGTTCGCTTGTATATAGGTTCTAACAAGTGAATTTCTGTTGCGTTATGTTTCCAACGTACGTGATTCTGCAATATGTGGTTCTAAGCTGTGTGTTTCTGTCATACATTTGTTCTGACATCTCTGATTCTGTTGTTTAACAGTTCTAAGATGTGACAATCTGTTGTGTGGCATTTCTAACATACGTGGTTCTGTAATCTGTGGTTATAAATTGTGTGTTTCTGTTGTACGTTTGTTCTAACATGTATGTTTCTGCTCTATATCGTTTCTTACTTGTGAATTTCTGCTGTACGACATTTCTAACATACTTGGTTCTGCAATGCGTGATTCTAAGTTGTGTGTTTCTGTAATACGTTTGTTCTGCCATCTGTGTTTCAACTGTATATTGGTTCTAACATGTGAATTTCAGCTGTATGACGTTTCTAACGTACCGTAAGTGGTTCTGCAGTATGTGGTTCTAAGTTGTGTGTTTCTATCATGCATTTGTTCTAACATCTCTGATTCTATTGTTTAATAGTTCTAATATTTGCATTTTTGTAGTGCGACGTTTCTAACGTACATGGTTCTAAAATATGTGGTTCTAAGTTACGAGTTTCTGCAGTCTGGCTGTTCATACATCTGTGGTTCGGCTGTATATTTGTTCTAACATGTGAGTTTCTGCTGTATGATGTTTCTAACATAAATGGTTCTGTAGTATGTGGTTCTAAGTTGTATGTTTCTGGCATGTGTTTTTTTCTAACATCTCCGATTCTGTTATTTAATAGTTCTAAGACGTAAAATACTGTCCTGCGACGTTTCTAACAGAGATGGTTCTAAGATTCATTGTTCTAAGTTGTGTGTTTCTTTGTACATATGTTCTAACATATGTGATTCTGTTGTTTAATAGTTCTAATATGTGAACTTCTCCTAGCACGACATTTCTAATGTGCGTGGTTCTGCAATATGTGGTTCTAAGTTGTGTGTTTGTGCCGTACATTTGTTCTAACATGCTTGTTTCTGTCATATGACCGTTCTAAAATGTGAATTTTGGTTGTTTGATGTTTCTGACACACGTGGCTCTTCATGGAGCTCCATGTGAAATTTTTAAAGACAATGTTATTACAGGGACTGTAGTGACCTGACTTGCTGACATTCCCTTTCCCTACCAAAGTACAACCTGATCCTGCTCTCTGGCGTAATTTCCTAGAGTTTCTTTGTTTCCAGTTGAAACTGTCAGCCAGCAGATCGCAGTCACTGTACTCTATTACAGCAGGAACCACACATACGTTAGACATGCATAACTTAGAACTGCCATATAATAGAATTCACAACCAAAACCACGTAAATTAGAAATGTCACATGTTAGAACAATTGCATGGTAGAAACACATAATATAGAACAGATATTTGTTAGAAACACAGAAGACAGAAACGTCTTATGTAAGAAACACAGATGTTAGAACACCTATACAATAGAATCAAAGATGTTAGAACAAAAGTATGACAGAAACACACAACTTAGAACCACATAATGCAAAGCAATGTATGTTAGAAATGTTTTACAACAGAACCTTACATGTTAGAACCAATATACACCCGAACCACTGATGAGAGAACAAACAAATGACAGAAACACACAACTTAGAAGCACGTATTACAGAACAATGTACATTAGAAACGTTTTACAGTAGAAAATCACATTTTAGAACTATTAAACAAGAGAATCAGTGATGTTAGATCAAACGCATGACAGAAACACACAACTTGGAACCACGGAAAATAGACATGTTCAAGAGAAGAAAAATATTTGTGAGATACAATCATTCTGAACTGACTGTAGCATTTTCAACGACACTTCTATCTAGTTGTTTTGCTAGTATTGTTTCTGTGTTGTTTCAGGCATATTATGTAGATAGTGCCAGATTTTTGGCCACAATGTAGACAACCTGCAATGCTCTTCCTCCTCATCATCGAAATATCACGTGAACATCCACGCGTTTCTTTCTTTAACCAGAACGTGGGTGTATAACATAACTAGGCCCTAAACATTGATGTCAAGCCTCAAATTCTTCCGTGACACCATTGTATAACTGGTCGCTTAGTTAATAAAAAGCATGTTGTTTACTTTTGTTTTCTAGTTGTTTGATGAACTGTGTTGTCCGCAACTCTGCCAATCTCGTTTAAGTACCTGAGACTTAAACTGCATGCTTCAGTAAAGTGGATGCTGTTTTTGTTTTCGATCTCCTAATTTTTTTTTTACAATTTTGTTATTATTTGTAAATAACGTTTGTATATCACGTTGCTATGACTAGAGTTTGTTTGTGTGATAATGTACTTAACATGAATGTTCTGAAGCTAGTAATAACCCATACATTTCCAGAAGTAAAGAATCGCCTCCTAACATAAAAGTGGGTTTAGCCATCAAATTTCTCCTGTAGCCTAATAATTTCAACATACACAATTTTTAGAATTTTTTTTTTCGGATGCCACTTTCTTTGCTCTAAACGAAGCTGTCCTTTAAACAAAACCATGTATATTACAATTCTACATACCTGCAACCGCAACGCCACTAGAGTTGCATTACATTGATATTAGCTAGGAATGTGCTTTACGGAGGACGTTTCTTGTCTCGCATATTTTTGTCTTACCGCTTTTTTATATAGATTCCTAACAAATTCTTTATAACATTTCTATTTCTATACTTCACTATAGGTCGCAGATCAGTTGCTGGCCATACAAATTTTGGAAAGTGACTTTCTCAATTTTATAATTACCTACATTTATTAAGATCTGAACTATTCAGTATTCAGCTGGAATTTAGGTGTTTACATTATCAATATCGTAAAAAATTCGTTATTAAAGTATATATTCAATTTTAGGCTGATTTTCCCCTGTTTTAATGCAAAACTCACCTAAGATATTCTATATGAAGGTTTCACTTTTGCTGTTGACATATACAGTTTGAGCGCTTTATAAGTTGAAATTTTGTTGTATCCCAGACAAATTTCATGATGTAGGCCTATCAAAAACACCTCAAGAACAGCGTGCATTTCTGTCCGTACGACAGGTTTAAGATAATATTTTGTTAGGAGGGGATACGGAGAGGCAAGAGGCAAGCTGACTTGAGCAGTATTTTAATTGCAGCTGAGATAACTAGCTAATGATAGGCCAAATGAAATGCCCACGGAAACTCGTTATGCGGTGGTCTTAATAGTTTATCATAAACGGAACGTTAAACAATAAGATTGATAGTAGTAATGTTGATGTACGATTTTAAAAATATTAAGAAATTTATTGTGCATGTTACATTATAATTACCATTTTATTTAAGTTCGTGATTAACATCCTTTTACAAATTACAATTTGAAAAATCCCAAATACCACACATAAGGTTACAAAAGTTTACCTATACATAATTCTGGTTTCATGTAATTAATATCTATTTTCTTGTTTGGACCATTTGTCACTGGTCATGTCTTTATTCTGAAAGCTTTGAATCAATGTTCGCGACAATCATGATTTGAATTTTTCGCACTGGAGATGTCATTATTAATCTGTTTTCTATTTTGTAAATTATATTTGAGAGGCAAATAGAATGTAAAAAAACTTTCATAAAATATATTTGCAGAAACTAATGCTTGCGTTGTAACATACCACGTGTTGCGGACTATAAAAATATTACAAATTCAAACAAATGTATAAACAAGCAAGTTTTACTAATCAAAATTACAAAGTTGGCAATTTAAACATATGAAAAATCCAAATATGTGTCAACACAGTGGACATTATTAGCGTCTGTGAGACGGAAAATTAATATTTGAAAAATTTACAAATTATATTAATAGTTTTACAAGGATCACAAAGTATATAGACTGAAAAGAGAAAATATCTGGGCAAGTCATCACAAAGGTAGTTACTTCAGCGGGCTCCATAATGTCAAAATCTGGGTTACAAAGCTAGAAGTTAATAAAGCAACACACGTGTGTGCAAAAAGCCATCGGGCAATCAAGCATCAAATAATCACACCAGCTAATTAATACCATGTGGAAAAGTCAAATAGCAAAGAACAATAGCAAACCCTACAAAAAACATTTTAAGACCGAGAGAGAATATTTTATCAGACGGCGACCGAAAAAGGAATTTAGAAAAAAACATAACAAGAATTAAACTAATTTAAGCACAACACATGACTGCAGCCGCCTTGCTCATCATGGGGGGACAAGTCCCCACCCTACCCTATCACACTAACTAGGAGCTTGGAAGTACTTACATTATCAGTGCCCATGTCCAGAAGAGAAAAGGGAAGAGTGAGCTGACGGCCCACGCAAGAACCTTAGTTCAACCTGGCCAGAGTCTGGCTAACGCGCCTGCGCAGGGAAGAGGAGAAGGGGAAGCAAAGAGTAAGAGCAAGGAAATAGAGCGATACAAAACAACAGCCTTCCGAGCCGTCAAATAGTCACGTGATCCACTGTGCACCGCCGACAAGAGCGCTGTAGGCACCCAAACGGTGCAGCGTTATGATTGAATTCTTTAACCACTGGGATAGTTGCAATTTTCAAAGTTGCGCTCTTCCTGTCAACAACCACCGGGAATTATAATACAAGAGAAATAGATAAAACATAATTATATATTGATTGGTGTTGACAAATAGATAGTGTTTTGGAAATGATAACCTATTAAATTGATTTCAATTGAATTTTATGTGTGTTGTTGTACACTTCAGTATTATTTGTGATATCATGAATGTTGTTACCACGGACTTTTTTTCGCATGTGGGTTCTGTTTCGTTTTTGCCTCTGTAATTGTGAAACGCTTTGTTTCAACAATTGTCTAAAAGTAAGCATATCGTGCAGTAAATTTTATTATAATAAATAATTTTTTATTGTTATAAAAATTTTGATCTGTCCATTGTAAGATTAAACGCGTATTCCTTAGTTGTGCCTTAAATAAATGATACATTTATATACCATGTCTGAATGAAAACTGTATTCCATCAATTCGTGACAAATCTTAAATACATTTGGTATTATAAAGTATTTTCAAGGGGAAAAAATGTATATACTATTTAAAATTGTAAAAAAGAAATACATACATTGTACTGGTGGGTGGAACTTCCCCAAACTTTACCAACCAACCCAGGAGGTCCAGGAAGGGTAAACCAATAGGGTAAACCGTTCAAGACAGCTCCTAGGCCAGCTAAGCAAAGAAAGGGGAAAACAGCACTAACGTGGACACAAGTTGTTGATCGGTGCTCCTTAGTATAGATCAGAGAAAGGGCCGAGCCTCCTTTCCCCAACACTTCACATTAAAGATAATTAATTTAATATACCATACAAAAAAATTAAATTTAATTTTAAATTTGGAGCATGAGAGCCTCTGTATATTAAACTTTATGAAATGAGTTAGGTCTAGTAAATAAAATTGTAATAATTCAGGGAAAAATTTTTTTAATACCTTGATCAGTAGATTAGATAACAATAAATTCTTTGCACAGTGAGTATTTGGTGTATGTAAATTAACCAATACGGTACATTAACAAATCAAGAAAAGCACGTATGGCTTAAGAATATCATAATTAAGTTAAACAAGGGGATCCCCAACACAAAAATTAATTAACTTACATTTTAATATTTCCTATTTTAACAAATTTTAAATTTTCGTTGTTCAATTAATTTTGCAGAGGTTGTGATCGAATAATAAATAAAGTCTCAAATAGAATAATTAGAGCTGTGTGCACATCTAGTAGTTAGGACGAGAGAAGGAAAATAAATATATTGGCTGGACTTTCCTGGCAGTCCTTCATGGGGACACTCTTGCCACCGCCGAAAGATGTTACTTCTCCATCTCGCCCATGGCTACCGATGATGGTACAGCAAAAGGACGAGTAGAAATAAAATTACTTCTACATCGGAAGATGTAGACAAGCCAAATCCCTCAAATTTTGGATAGGCTTTCTTCTACATAGCAAAGAGTAGAAACCGCGTGGTGGGGACCGCCTAGGCGGAAAACTTGTCTGATTACGACATTATAAACGGATAAAGAACACTAAGTGTTTGGTTGATGTTCACGCTACGATGTGTAAGAGACAACAAGATCGAGACAAAGGAATGCCTAGAGGTTATAGGCCGGCATAGAGTCGTAGCTACTTGATGTTACCAAAATAGTATTTCGATAGTATCGAACAATATTTCCTTAACAAAATATTTTAAAGTACACACGTGTTTTAATAGTCAAAACATGGTATTTTAATTTTACCAACAAAAAAATTTGTTTGATTCACTTGAAAACAAGATCAGATCATGATTAGATTTGGTCAGAAGTATTACACAAGAACTGTTTCATAAGTATACCACACTGCCTTAACTGCACATAAATAATTACCTGAAATTTTCTTTATAAAATAATAAGCAGTTTACTATTTTTACTAAGTTTACCGAAGATTAAAGAAATAACCAGTGCTGGGGTGGAGTAACTTTGCCAAAATAAAAAAAATATTATCTAGTTACCACTACGAATAGACGAACTAGACAAAATAAATAAAAACAAACAAACGAGCATGTGCCAACAAACGGCACAACATATTAGTTTTGCAGCAGCTGTTGTAAGAAGTAAAAAACAAATTTGATTATAAAATTTGATTATCTTGTTAGCTTAAAGTTAGAGGAATGCCGATTCATGCTTCGTTTCTAAACGTAGCTTTCGAAAAACATACAGACATGCAAATTTCGCGTTATCTTTTGACAGCAGATTAGGCTTCAGACTGCTGAAGGATCATTAAACCTCTCCCGTTGGCCGACAACACAGTGACCGGTGAGAATACGTCTGTCCTTAAATCTAAATGACACATGTTAGAGCAGTCAACCACTTAATTAGTCATCTCACATGTAAAATATATCATTTTAGAGCTCGTGGCCAATGTAATCACAGATTGTGCTCTGATATGTACAAGACAGGAGATTATAGTTTGTCATCAAATAATAACGCAAATTCTGTAGTTTCGTACATCGTGATAAAGTGAGCACTTCTGAAGTTTTTTTTCTTTTAACATTATTTATAGTTTCCTGCCACTTTTCTGTACAATATAAACAAAATTACCTAATTCATACTACACTGAAAAGTTTACATTTGAGGTCACCATAAATAATATTTTTTATTTATTATTTCAGACATGATGGTCATCGAAAGTGCTCGCTTTATCGCCAACTACCAGTACTAACGCATTTTACTAAGTAATGTAAATGCTATTTTGTATGTTTAAAATAATTAACACTGTGATTGTAAATTTCTATTTCTTTATGAATTATTTGGAACAAAGGGGCTTCAATATTTCATACTGAAATACATTTTGTAAATATTTATGTTCTAAAGTAGTGAATGTGTTTTAGAAATAGGGAAGGTGTTGGAGTGTGAAAAACATATTTTGTCATGTTGGTATGAACAGAAGTTATATTTAATATCTAAGGTTGGCAATACAGTGAATTGGGTTATTTTTGTTTAGGTTGGCTATCCTGCCAAAGTGTATCATTTTGAGTTTTTGACTGAAACAATGTTCGTTCAGTTCGAATGTAGCATTCGTGGAGTAAAGATGTGTTGTTGGAGAAAATCAGTTTTATTTTTATATGCCCAGTTGCCATATATTACAACAGGTTATGGGCCCAGGCGCTTAAGTGGTTAGGGAGTGAAAACGAGTTTTTCCGTTTTTGTGCGCGCAAGAAAGGTTGAGTGCCTATTTTTGCGAAAATGCTTAACGCCAGTTTACCGAGTGTAGAAAAACTTGTCTGTCGAGAGAACTATCAAAATTGGAAATTTGCAATGAAGGCCCTTTTGCAACTTGACGACTTGTGGAATGTTGTTGTGGGGAAAGATGAAGATAAACGAAAGGATGAAAAGGCTTTCGCTAAATTAGTTTTGTGCATTGATCCAATCAATTTCTCTCACGTAAAGACGGCGCCTACCGCTAAGGATGCGTGGCAACAACTTGAAAAAGCTTTTGTGTATTCCATAAATTCTCAAGCCAAGGAAAAATTTTTGTTGCTGTGTATGTAGATGACTTGCTCATCATGTCAGACAATAAAGTGTTGAAGAAGGAGACTAAGTGTAAGATGAAGGAACATTTCAAGATGAAAGATCTTGGTCCAGTGAAGAAATGTTTGGTTATGAACATTAACAAGACAACTGAAGAAATCTCCATTGACCAGACTGACTACATAGACAAGATTCTTCAGAGATTCAACATGAGCGACTGCAAACCTGTCGCGACACCAATGGAGACTGGCATAAAGATGAATGAAGATGAAGAGACACTACCAGATAGTGTACCTTATCAGGAGGCAGTAGGAAGTCTTTTATATTTGGCTCAAATCAGTAGACCAGATATTTCCTTTGCTGTGGGTATAGTGAGTAGATTTAACAAAAACCCTAAAAAGTGTCATTGGATAGCTGTGAAGAGGATTTTCCGATATCTCAAGGGAACTCTAAATTTGAAACTTAAGTTTCTCAGAAATTGCAACCATCCTGTAGTTGGATTTAGCAATGCAGATTGGGGGAGTGAGTTGAATGGCAGGTATTCCATATCTGGAAGTTGTTTCAAATCCCAGGGTGCATTGATTACTTGGTATAGTAAGAAGCAGAAAACTGTTGCGCTATCTACAACTGAGGCTGAATACGTTGCTCTTTCCTTTACTGCTCAAGAAGCCTTGTGGCTTAGGCAGTTAATAAAGGAAAGAGAACCTGAACTTGAAAACATTTCATTAACATTATTTTGTGACTAAAGAGGAGCTATTCAGGTAGCGAAAAATCCGATAACTAGTTATAAGAGTAAACACATAGATATTAGATATCATTTCCTAAGGCAGCATGTCGAAAATAATGTGATTTCTATTGAACATTTGCGTAGTGAAGATATGTTGTCTGATATCTTAACAAAACCTTTGTCAAAATCAAAACACATAGCATTATTAAAGAAAATAGGGTTATATATCTAGAGTTAAGCTAGTGCCATGTTTGGTAAATACTTTGATGTTGAAAAATGGATGGTATGCTAACCTGTATGAACACTCATGAAGAAATATATTTTCAATGGTGGATGTTGGAGTGTGAAAAACATATTTTGTCATGTTAGTATGAACAGCAGTTATATTTAATGTCTAAGGTTGGCAATACAGTGAATTCGGTTATTTTTGTTTAGGTTGGCTATCCTGTCAAAGTGTATCGTTTTGAGTTTTTTACTGAAGCAATGTTCGTTCAGTTCAAATGTTGCATTCTTGGAGTAAAGATGTGTTGTTGGAGCAAATCAGTTTTATTTTTACATGACCAGTTGCCCTATATTACAACAGAAGGTAAAATAAGTCATTCATTCATAAGTTAAGGTATCATTCCAAATGCAATACGTACTAGAGTTTGAAGAGTAAAAATATATTATTTTTCTTTAAAAAATTTAGTTTCAACATCAAAATCCTATGTCTAAAAATATAACATAGTAATTAAAATAGAGAATGAATTACTTTGAGAGCTGTATTTTAATAGGTACACCATGTTACACTGGGTGCCCTAATTAATTCTTATTATTCTCCTACTATTGCTTATAAATAAAATATACCATTAACTTTAAATGAATAGGAATTACCAGTTTTCATGTTTCTTCATCTAACTTAGTATATAGATATAGAAAATAAAAAATAATCCGTCTGTTGTAATTCTTCTAATAAAGATACTTTGTGTTATGCTGTAAAAGTGGAAAATTTATCTTACCAGGGATTTAGGTTTTACACTGTTAATATCTTTCACAGTTAAAAAATATTTTATATTCAGAATTTAGATGAGGTAGCGAAAATACTAATTTCGCAAGAGCTCGGACGCACATCAGGCCTTTAAAAGTTTTCATTGATGAAATTTCGTACTAAACCCAAACGACATCTTCAAATAACATTAGGCCTATACTGTTTTAATATCCACACACAAGTAACATATATCTTGCTATAAAATACAATTGCATAAATTAAAGCGTTTTTTGAAATTCTCCAAGTAACTGTGGGTTGATTAACGAGCCGTAGAAACTGCATGTACCTGATAAAATACTATAGAAAGCTTTATAGTGTATTTGATAAAAATAAATTGATAAAAAAATAAGTGTTGTCAAATTGTTTATCTTTATAATGTAAACACTGGAAAAAATGGGAGGGAAATGGGCGGAGTTTCAGCCTGACCGCCCTGATTGCAACGCCAAAGACGCACAACACTCTCGGTAACTTGGGGAACTGCAGCCTAACAACAAGGGGGTTAAGTTTCCAGGCGAGTGTCCAGACCTGTTCTTCTACGGCTGTAGCCTATGGAATTTGCCCGCATGGCAAGAAACTCGTGCGAAGAGTTATAAAGAACAAAAATCAATATACATAAATCCAGAAGTCTTAAAACAATATATACAAATTTAAACCACTAGTAGGTCCCGCGACTACACGACAAGGCTGAACCCACTTACAGTTTAGGTCGGCATTTAATACAAAAGTTACAGTAGCTACTTTATATAATGTCATGAATAGATGCCAAGTAGTAAGATTGTTAAAATAAGATCAACGAATATATTGTAACTGTGAAAAGATTTAATTTCAAGGAAGAAAGAAGCGTACGGTCATCGTCGCCAGCACAGCCGTAGAAGAACATGTCTGGACACTCGCCTGGAAAATTGACCCCCTTGTTGTTTGGCTGCAGTTCACCAAATTACCGATAATGCTATACATTTTTGGCGCAGTAATCTGGGCGGTCGAGCTCAAACTCCGCCCATTTCCCTCCCACTAAGATAATCAGTTTATCAAAGCGTATTTTTTATCAATTTATGAAACACTTCCTTCGCTCACAATTTTAAATCATGTCCCCAGAAATCTTTATTTACTTTATAATGTTAACAAAGGAAAAAAGTGGGCGGAGTTTGAGTCCGACCGCCCAGATTACAGCGCCAAAAAGTATAACATTCTTGGTAACTTGACGAACTACAGCCAAACAACAAGGGGGTTAAGCAAATTACATTGGTAGATAGGCGAGTGTCCAGACCTGTTTTTCTACGACTGTGGTCGCCAGCAAGATAAACGTAGCAATAATGAGACCACAGAGGAAATAAGTGTAACAAGTGACTTGACTTGGTTTTTTAGCGAGCTCGTTTTCTCTTTGGGTAGTCATGGGCAGGTCCTATAGACCTTAAAATACTCTTTGGGCAGGTTCTTGCAGAGGTCAATGATAGAGGCCTAGGCCATTTAAATTTTGAGGCCCCCTCTCACGCAGGGAAAATACAATTAATGCAAAATTCAAAACTATATGCATGTGAATCACATATACAGTTTATTCTTAAAAGTTTATATCATTAAAAGAACATCATATGTTATGAGAAAATTAATTTGTTTAGTAGTTTGTTTAACACATGATTTTCTAGCTTTTTCTGGTCAAATGTACCTATAACTTTGGAAAAGTTAAATTCCTTTGCACTGTTACAGTTTATGTTAAGTACAGCAAGGCTTATTCAAAAGATCTTGCCCCATAGTTGATCGATGATAGGTCTTGTCCGCTGCCGACTGTGTTATCTTAGATTACACCTCAACACAGTCGTAGGCATTTACAAAACCTTACTCGATCATCTTGATAGAGGTGAAATTATTATAAAATTGTTCGACAACCTAGTACAAGTACAACCTGTCACAAGTGGTGAGCAATGGGAGGAAGGGAGGTTGGGGTTGTAACTCCACCCCCTCCTTAGCTAAAAAAATGGTTTTTAATTTCATATTAAAAATTAGTAATATTTTTACTGGTAGAAAATTCTATCAAGTAGATTCTACCTAGTACATTATTACTTGAGGCATAAACAGACAATTAAAATATAGTAATTTTTCCAGACAAACAAATCGTAGACAGCAGCACAGTCATATCCACTTCAATTTTGTAACTAAGATTGACAAACGCAACTTAAATTCTCAAGGTAAGGCAGTGGTTATTTTAAAACATGTACAGTGTAAAAAGTTTATATTTGTTTTTGTTTTCACAAAACGCAGCATACCCATGCCATAATAACTAAATTTCACTGTCGTCAATATTTTTCCTGCACAAATAAAGTACACAAGTGGTGAGTGATTGCTGGTACTGTAAACACACAGTTGTGCTGCCACAACAGTACAGGAAAGAGGTAGCGACAACGTCGGATCGAACACAGGAGAAAATACCTTCGGAATTACCTGTGTGACAGTCGTTCCTGGGGATGCGATTGGTTGTCAGCCTTTCTTGGCAATCTTCTATTCACCCTGTTCTGGGCAAGAGCGTAGTCAGGATTTTGACTTGCGTGTAGGAGGGCCATTATTTGTAATACATATCTAGTAACAGGCACTGTTATGGTTGATTTTTAAATTGCTACTAAGAGACGGGAAATAAAAAAAAAATGTAGTTTCCTATTATCAGCAGTAGTTATTATAGGGATATAACGTAATTGTAATACATATTTTTATTTAAATAGAGTTATGTAATTTATCCAGATAACCCCCCTTATTTTTCAGGCCACGTGTCTGCAATTTCTCTTCTACTCCATAGTCATCAATGTTACCGTCATTGGCTCTTAGTACCTTAGAACTGCTGTCCTATATTCTCAAATCACTTATACTTACTTGTAGTCATGATTTTGTGTATTTTCACAAGAAACATTCATTCCGTATGTCAGACTGTCATCAAGTAAGTCGTAAGTTTAGTTTCGAAATGTTAACTTTAGAGAATATTTTTCTGCAATGTTTATTTTATTCATTTATAAGGTAAAGTAAATGGGCTTTACGTCTTGACGACAGTGAGGTCGTTAGAGACGATGAGACAACTTTGTACAATGGCAGGAGCTAGGAAAGGAATAGGCGATGTCTTCTGTAAAGGAATCATCCCAGAACATTAGCCTGCAGCGATTTCGGGAACCATGTGGAAACCGAAATCGGGATGACTGGAGTCTGGGATCGAACCCGGGTCCTCCAGAACTCAACTTTGCCCCGTCATTTGTTTAGAAATAATTCCAGTGTTACCACCTAAAGACATTTATTCTATCCTATGTTTAAGAATGAATATGACTGTAGTAACTATTTCATTGTCAATGCTACTGTACTGTTACCATCGAGTCACAATTTTACTGGCACACGATCTAGGGGGAAATGTATTTTGTAGGTTATAAATAAATATTTTATTCAAATTTGGCATAGTTATAAAATGTTCTGTAAAATCTTTGGCACCTGAAACAATGTCAGTGAAAACATTACCTATCATTATACAAAAAGACTTCAATTTTTTAATATCTTTACAGTATTTCCAATTTTTCAGTGCATGGTTGGTCACCTTACAATACGTAGTAGTTACACTCGTAGGAATGAAACAGGAGGGAACACAAATATTTTAAACATTTTAAACAATATAGGCAATATCAGACAACAACTAGAAATATGTTTATGAAACAAATTAGCCATATAAGAAAACTGCAAATATGTATGTGACAAATATAACATTAAAATAAGTGAAAATGTAATAATTTCACTTATTGGAGAGGCAACTTCAACACGTGCCCTACATAAAAAATAAAAAAGTATTTACTCGTTATGAACACAAAATGTATATAGGTTTCTTTTATTATTTATAGGACTGATATTTATGCTCACAGCAAGCACCTTCTAGAAAAGGTCTTTTCTACGTAGCAAAACTTAACTATAAAATACCACACAGCTAACAAACAAAGTGGAATTAAATACAATGTAATAATTGTTCAACAACATAAATTAAAATTCCTAGTATTTCTTTGCGTAGGCTACTTCTATACACATTTCCTGAAAAAAAAATTGTTTTATATTTCACAAACACAATCATTTATGGACAAATGATTTGCGAATTAATTTACTTTATGTTATACTTTTAACACATTCTGAGCTAATTCTGAAGTAATCAATGTGAGCTTTTATTAATCATGGATTTGAAATAAATAGGAATACATAGTCTCTTGCCCACGAGAAATTGATTCGCAAAAGATGTCGGCCGCTGACAGCAATTTCATGTAACATGTTAATAATATCAGTGAACTGTAATCACAGACAAAATTTTCTTACTTAATTAAAATATAACAGGTTTTCATTGACATTTCACGTATAAAAAAACAAGGTCACATTTTAAGCTATCAGCTTCCTCGTTTTATTGCAATTCATTTTTTCTCTCGCTTGCAGTATATAAGCAGGCTCCCTGGCAGAGAGTTTTCTAGCAATCATTCCATCGACTATTTCTGGAGACACGTATTCCAGATAAAACCGACGGAGCAGCTGCAACATCTTTTCTTCCCAAAAATTCTCATATTTTTATATGCACTCTTCAAAAAAAATTAAAAAATATTTATTGAGTAATATGGCATATGTAACAAAAATGGTCCTGTTGTTGTGACTCTTGGAACTATCTTTTTATTTAAATCACAATTGGAAATTTGGCCCAGTAGTACGGAGCCTAGATTGCGTACATGTGAGCTGTCGGCACTCATCAGATGATGGACCTTCATTGTAAACAACATGTACCATATGTTATTGAGCTTACAATACTATCGCTGCAGCAGTAACTTCATGTGTGTTTTAAACGTGAAAGGTCGGTACTGGATCGTCAATATGATGAAGAAATGTTCAGAGTTTTGTTAATTTACGTTATTTAATATCCGATATTTTTGTAAAAATACAAGTTTAAAATTCGTTTTACAAAAGCTGTTTCTTCCGTATTGTTAAATTTAAGCACAAAACGTTCTCTACAATTAAAACTAATTATTTCCACCTGTCAGAGTTTGTTGGACTACCTGTATATCCTCAACAGGTGTAGCAACAGCAAGAAACAGTTCATTTACAATTATTTGTGTTATTTGTATAGACATTTGGCATTAGATTTTTCTCCCTTGTAACCCTACTGAGTAAGTGAGTGATTTTTTTCAGCGCTTACTAATAGATCTTCAGCTCTGGTGAGTGGAGAAACGTCGGAATGGAAGGGCTGGGGGAACGAGAGATCCCCAATAAAAGTTGACCTGTATGAATGGACATGTCACAATTTATACCAAGTTCAAATATGACCATACTTTTTCAATATGAATGACTAAGTTATGATTGTCTGCCGATGTCTATAATTCCAGAAATTAAGTTGGGGCCACATTAAAAACTTTGAATAAAGTCAGAAATATGTTAGCTTATGAACTTTTACAAAATGTAGCCTACATAAGATTTTCTACAGCAATACTGTTTGGCAGCACTTTGGTAACAAAAGCTTAAGAATTTTCTTGGCTTGTGGGTGTGAGCCGCGTCTGAAGATTGTCTTGCGACATTTCGGCAGTCGTTGCAGCTGCCATCATCAGGTAGTCGGAGTCGGAGACCAACTGGCAGATGTTTTTTTTTCCCTAACCTACCCTAACTACTAAGTTATGTGTGAGGCCCGGGGAAGGAGCGGGACTAAGTGCGTCTCAGGGCTGAGCCCCATACGCCTACAAGGGGGAAGTTTCATGCAGAGGAGGCATGCATCGCGGCAGAGAGGGATTGAGCAGACATGGCCGCAATTGGGGCCATGTCTGCCTCCCTAAGTGTACCTATAGCTAAGCTATAATCTAAGAAGAGAGAGGGAAAAACCGGCATAGTACCGTAAAAACCCTCTCGGCAGAATAGGAGTGTAACCACTCAGCAGTTACATGCATTAAAAATAAAAATGGCACTGGAAAAGTAGGAAGGTCCAGGTTGTTAGTAGAGTTGTGAAGTAAGAGTGGGGCTGGGGGCCGGGAATTGTATTTATTTTCTTTTAAGGAGGGCGCTGGGTTTAACCAGGGCACTGCGGGTAAGCACAGTACCCTGGTGGAGGACGAGGTTTAAAAGGCGCCTCGTCCCCCCGTATCTCCAGTAGATACCTGAAACACACTTAAAAATGCACAAATTAATACACTTAACTAGCTCATAGGCAAGCCTGATGGGCTAGCATTAAACTAAAATATATAAGTGACTAAAATAATTGCTAAAATGCTTAAAATATTACGTTAAAATGGCTTAAATGTTACGTTTTTAGGACTCGTGCTTAGCACAGAAATATCTGTGCAAGCAGGAGCCCTCTGATTGGCCGTTAGTGATCTTGTCAGCCAATCACAGGCCTCCGCCGTTCCGAACCGACAGAAAACACCGCGGCTAACTTACAGCTAGCAACTTCTATAATTTAAAAGTGTTAATTTGTTAGTGTATGATATAATAATAATTACTTATTTAAATAAAGTATAGCAATGTAATTTCAACAGCGGCGCTGCCACATGAGCCATAGGCTGTACAGTGTATATTATGCCATATGCTGTGAAATACATAGTGCTTCGCAGTGTTTTTTTCGTGGAGAAAATCTTGAAGTCTTGAGAAATATTACGTGTTACCCCAGGTTTCCCTTGTAAGTGTAACTTGTAATTGTTTTGTGTATTTGTGCGGCTCCTGCCATGCATACTCAGACCGGTACTGGGGCTGAAGGCTTCCAGACGGGCCCAAGCAGCATGACAGGTGGTGATGTCAGCTCTCGTCAGCACAGGCTGAAAGCTCCTAAAGCGGGCCGTGTCAAACCTGATGCCTGGAGAGGAGTGTGTGAGTGACTTATAAATATACCTGATTAATTATAGCGTATTTAATTTTTGTGGACTACTATTAACTAAATTACCAGCTAATTTAAATCTATTAGTTGCGCAGGCGCTAGGGCGAGTCGCGAGACAGTGTATTTCATGTTCCGGACCTCGCGAGAGTTTAGAAAACCGCGAGTAGGTCGCGGGGCAGGGGCCCCGCGAGTGGCCGGGGCTCCGGCCAATCACAGAGCCCGCTGGTTCCGGACCGAGAAAAACTAAGGAGGCCTATGCGCTAGAAGCGATTTTGGTCGC
>PNEQ01036693.1:15907-57788 GCA_003012365.1 Medauroidea extradentata | reverse complement strand
GCTCTCTTGAGTTTAGGCGATTTTTTTCTCTGCTATTTTCTCATCTCCTGTAGGTTCAAGGATCTCACCAAGGTACTTTAAGCATTGCATTCTCTCAATTTGTCCATACTTAGTCACCAATTTTTGAATGACGAGTTTTGAACAAACAAATTAAGTTATTTTTAAATAACATTTGTAAACCCACTTTATAATGGTATTCTTTGATATTTTCTATTTGTTTGATTGCTGTGGTCTCATTGCTTGCTACTATAGCTAGGTCATCTGCGAAATCTAAGCAGGAAATGTTGATGTCATCGTTATGCCACACCAATTGAATGGGTTACCAGTAGTTATAATTTCCTGTGTTTTTTCCCGATTCTTTGATGACCCGGACAAGGTAAAAGGGCAGTGGAGAATAGTCATTAACTACCTTGTCGGACACCAGTTATGATCAAGGAGGGTTCAAATATTCCATCCATGGATTTGATTTTTTGATTTTGTGTTGGTGAGTGTTACATTGATGAGGTTCAGGGTTTTTGGTCGAGTCCTTGTACTTCAACAATGAGGAATAGATATTGATTGTCGACAGAATCGAATGATTTTTGAAATATGCAAAGGAACGATGCATCGGGCTGTTTCTGACTGCTTTATAATTCAATGTTGTTTTCAAAATTAAAATTCGCTGTGCGCAGGATCCAACTGGGAGAAAACCGGCTTGGTATTCGCCAGTTTTGTTTTCAAGTTGCTCTTGTGTTCTTAGTAGAAGGCAAGCAGAGATAATTTTTATGTGACTTGGAGAAGGAATATTCTTTAATAGTTATGAACAACAGTTTCACCTCTCGTTTCTGCAATGAATAAACGAGGGCGCACTCCCAGTCTTAGTGTATAGTTATACTGTTCGCTAAATTTTGTCTCAGAGTTGTGAGTTCCTTGAGGGGATTTGGTCCCAGGTTTTTCCGTAATTCTGCGACAGTGTTGTTTCCAGATGACCTTTTTCTCATCTTGAAAATATGGGTAAAGTTCTTATTTAATCGTGGTGGTAGTGATTCTGGGTGGGTGTAGATGAGAATACGCTTATGAAATCTTAATGGATGTTCGGGCAGATGAGGAGTTCGGAAAAATATCGTGCTAATTCTCAACAGTTTCCTTGTATGGTGAGTGCGAGTTTTCCATCTGATTTTCTGAAACAAATTTTGAGAAGAGTGACCATAGATATTCCCTGTAAAATTCCGACAAAAATCTCGCATGCTATATTTGCGGAAGTTTTCTTCTAGATCTGGTTGTTCATTGAGGTATTTCTCTTTTATTTCATCGATGGTTTTCGCTACTTATTTTCTAATCTCGTAAAGGTGTTGTCGATTTTATGGTGATTTTTTTACTGTTATATTATAATCAGACTTTTTATTGTTCGTCAATTGATTTTTCGCTTTATGAATTCCACCATGGCTGTTTCATGTTCTTTTTCAGTTGGGAGTTGTTTTTTGGCCTTCTGTATGATTTTCATGTGAAATTCTTTCAAGTGTCTACCCATTTATTTTCGTATTGCTCTCTCAGATTAGTCTCCCTGGTATTTTTTTCTTGTGTGTGAAATCTCTATAGATGTATTTTTCTTGTGCTGGATTTTCTTTGGTCTGATTTTCACAATGATTGTTGTTAGTGAAATGGTCGCCTAAAACTATATTAGTTCTTCTGCGCACTTGCCCGTCATGGGTTTCTTTCTGTAGGGAGTATAAAATAGCTAAACGATCAATCCTGGTATTGTTTATCTCTTGTATGGGAGTATCCAAGTCTTTCGTTTTCGGGGTATCTTTCTTAGAGAGGTGTACATGATTTTAATTTGTTTTGTTTATCAAGTTCGATGCGTCTTCTTGCATATTTGTTTGTGAATTTGTGGCCAGGATATGATCAGAAAATTTTTTTGCTATTCTTTATCTATATCAATTATTGCATTGAAGTCCCCTAGTAAAATCATTTCGTCTTCTTTGGGGATTCTCTCCATATATTTCTCGTGTTTGGCTCAGAATTTCTTGGTTTTTGTGGGTCTTCTTCGTTGTCTAAATTGGTAGATGCATGAATCTTAATCACGGAATCTTTTTTGTTGGCATTATGCGCATGGGCATGAGGCAGCTGCTGTATATTGGGTAAATTTTTCCGACTTATTGACTTTATAGGCCTATTTTGTATTCAAAGAAAGCCATACCCAGAAGTGAAGTGCCAATTTCAATGCGTTTCTCTACTTTACTCTTGTAGATTTATTACCTTTCCTGGGAAGAAATTATGTTTCCAGAATAGTTGTTTACTGAGATATGAGTATGAGCGCAGGCATTTGATTTAACAGAAAACGTTTCACTAGAGACTTCTCTTAAATAGTTCTCTTCGCATATGTACGGTGTGACATAACGTAAACGACTAGTTGACTTTAACACGGGTTATTTTGTGGCTCGCCATACGCTTCTAGGAATGATGAAATGACACACAGGGGTCGTGTTATGTTTTTACCCGTGCTGTAAGGGAGGGTTGAACATGACCCAGCCCTTGTTCGGCGAAACTCGCGATGACAACTGTCCCTAGTTGTTGTCCCAGGAAGTCGCGTCGTGGGGTGTGAGTGTGTCGACAAGCTCTTCTCTTACAGTCTACAAGGGCGCACGCTCTGTTGAGATAGCTAGCTACCCTCCGTATTAGTCACTGAGGCTACACTCAAATATTAAGTATTGTTGTAGTTGCCATACGTCTGTTTGTTTAAATATGGGCAGTGTTGTTTGGTTGCCGGTACTAACGGTATTGTTCCTACAACAATGTGTTCTGGAGGAGTAAAGGCCCTTTCACACGATCAAATTTTACTTCAATTTTCTTTCAAATGTATTGAATTCAATTTCTTGAATGGCATGTGACGCCCATGCTGGCGTCATAACCACGGCCCAAATCTGTGACCAAGAGCACATTAAACTAAGACTTGACATCTCTGTACAGTTATGCTAGAATACCTGACAGTGTTGCCACCTCAAGTAAGGTTTGCAAATAAATGTGTCCTAAGTAAAATTTATTTATAGTAATTATTGATATAAAAATGAATACTTAAAAAAATTTCGTCAAACAGTTTCGTTTCGGACATGTATCGCATTTTCTTGAATCAAAATATTTATAAACAGAAAATAGGTTTTCTTAACATTATTAATTCACATAGCATATCATTGTATTCTGTATGCGAAATACACATTATTATTTCATCAGCAAATATTTAGTACGTTGAGAGTAAAATTCTGGACTAAGCTTAGACTGAATTCAACATGGAGCGAACCTACAGTAAAAATGGAATAAAATGCGTTTATAGTAAAATGTTTCCCCAGATTGACATGTTAGTATCGAGTACACCCGGACTGTACGTTGTGTAGATACGTATTTTAACCAAACATTCAACTACAGAGCGAACGCCTGCGTAAAGTTCAAAAGCGAAAATTATTTGAAGACTATATTTTGTTTGAATTCTTTCGTGATTATATTTTTTTGGTTAAATTTCCTCTTCCAATTGATTTTATAACATTTAACAGTTTCATTTAATTAGCCATTGACGATTCTGACCTCTTAGATAGATTCAACACAGTGACCGCGTCGTCTTAGTTTAATTCAGTCCGATGGGAGTTCAAAGTAAACGTTCCAATCCAGACTCCACACTCCAGTCCACATCGCCTTGCTGGACTGAGTCACTCCACCTACTTCAGTACAGTCCGGGTGTGTTTATTGGAACATTTCAATCGAGATTCCTCAGTCCACTTCAAGTTTAATCCGAATTGAAATGTTAGTATAGTAACTATTTGCTTAGCTATAGACCTAATCAGACTGGCAGGTGATTTTCTCAATTCCTGAGGAATGTATTCGAGGTCCATACTATAAGATTTCACGTCGGGTTTCTTCACCTCTGTAGCTTGTAAAGGCTTTACAAAATACGGTTGTTTAAGTACAGAACACATTGTTGTATGAACAATGCAGATAATACAGCCAACCAAACAGGACTAATATACCTGTGTTAACAGAAGCATGGTAGCCACAACAATACTTTTCTTTCAATGTGGGCGCCGAGCCAGCCACTGGAGCTGAACTGCACTACCACTGCAAGGCACACACAAGTAAGTTTGTTGCCTGTCTGTAAACGCATCAGCGCACAGTGTACACGTCACCTACCGCAAAACGGGCTTACATAGGAGAATTATACTGCAATTATTTTACCTACGCACGTGTCAAGTACGAGTTAATTATTAATGCAGTTTCAAGACGGCAGCCATTATTATGTTGTAGTTAGTACAGTTTCTATTCACCGCTGCCACGAGGGGAAACCAAGCAGTTTTTGAACTGTTCCAATTAATGCCCTTCACAAAACTTAGGTCTAGCTTAAGGCGCTGTTATGCTGTCCAATTTTCGTCGCAAACTATATTTGACAATAAATATGAAATGTGAATATTTTACGAAGTGTGGACATCAAACCATTACGCCAAATAAAGTTAAACGTTTACAATTAAATACGTTAGAAGAATTGTCACACTGTCAATTTTTGGAGCTTTTATGACGTTTCCTAAGTGGTTGGTTATGTTGGATTATAGAAATTTCTAAATTATTGAACGAATTCAAAATCGAATTGCATTCAGTTCTGAAGTAATAGTGAATAAACTGAGAAGAAGATACTTCGTGTAAATTAAAGAGCGCACGCTTTCGCGGCCAGTGTCAGCGTTATCTTTGCTCGTGGGTGTGAGCCGCGTCACATAATTGTCTTGCGACGTGTCGGCAGTCTTTGCAGCTGCCATCATCTGACGCGGCGCACACCCACAAGCAAAGATAATTCATGGAGCTCTTTTTACCTTTTATACACGTTAGGCATTGTCGGATTTATTTATAGTTATTTTACAAATTATAATTTAAAGATCATTTTGTATTAAAATTACTGTAAACGAACAGTTAAGCAGAATAACTTATTTTAATTTATTTTTTCTAGTTGGGGTGCAACTGATATTTTCTGCATGTTAGGTTATGTCGGTTTGGTTTGAAAATGACTGTAGAAATTCAAATTTAGTGCACGTAATATATCAATTTTTTTTGACAAATTTGTAAGTATATTAATTTCCAGCAGTTACAATAAAGCATTATTTTTCTTAATTTTATATTCGGGTACTTTATTTAACCTAATCAAAAGCAGAAATTACGGCCTTTTAGGTTATTAGTAACTAGTTTGATAAAAAAAATTACGAGACGTGATATTTTTTGCGTCTATTATGCATTGATTTATCGAAATTCACAATAATTTTGTTTTACATTTCTAATTTACAAAACGTATTATCTAAAATGATTCGCCTACACAACATGCCAGTCAATTTAAATTGCACTGTTTAAGTTTCTTTTTATAATAAACTACATAAATATTTAATTTTCTATGTAACGTTGTGCAGGAATAAAGGTACGAATTTTTTTTACTGTGTACCGAACCTGACATGAACTTCAGCGATTCTCATAATGCGGACTGTCACGCAATGAGGTGTGCCCAGTTTAAGAGAAGATTTCCTTAAAATCTCGTTTTTTGGTTTAATTTCTTCATGATATAAATCTTATGTTACTTATTTTTAACAAATTTAAATTGCAAATAATGAATGCGTTTATCAGTTATTTCAATTTCAGTATTTTGTTTGTTTACCTGTTCTGATCTGCGTAAACGTAATTGGATATAATCTAGTTATTTACTGATTTCAGTCACAAATCAGTAAATATAGATAACAGTCAGTTCACTTTAGCTTAAAGAATTCTGTAAAGTAATGCATTATGTCACAACTGGCTCTGAATTTTAAAAATAAATCATGAATACTAGTTACATTAAGCAAACATCAATACATACAGGAAACCACCTCTTAACACACTATCTGCCTCGCTGAACAGTCTACTCCAAAAACGACTGTACTTTTCAGAAATTTCATCCAAAATGTTTTTGTCTTCATTCATTATACTGTAGTACTTGTTAGGTTCTTGAGCGTTTATGTCATGGCTTGGTAACACGAAGAGTACATCAACAGCTGTACGACATACGCACTCGATTAGCGAAATAAATACACATAAGTTACACTTTGTTTGCGTAGCAGTCGCGGCGAACTCACATGCTTCGGTCTGCCTTGTGACGATATAAATTATAACGTGGATATGTGGTGATAACTGAAAAAAAATTCTCCCCAATTCTTCGTTCAATTTCCTAATTTACTGAGAATAAGGTCGTTGCAATCTATACTGGAGACACCTAGGCAGCCTGCCCACTGACGTTTATAGGCTGCCACTGACTTTTTTGTTTTTCTCTACGTGACACACATTTATATGGGACCTATGGGCTAAAGACTGTGAGCAAAGACCTATTTTTATTGAAAGAAATTCGAAAACGCACACCCGCATATAATTGATATATATATATATATATATATATATATATATATATATATATATGTATATACATAATATGGGTATATGTTAGTAAATGTATACGTATATTTTTATATACTAGAATAAATACGTATTCACGTATTCCTGTAGCATAATTTCCTACTTCTCAGTGCAGAAAATTATTTTCGTCCGAAATCGACATCATAGTAGATGACTGACTACCTCCGCATTTAATTTAACGTACTATAAATCTTTATCCTTGCTAACGCTACGGTTATATATTGGGCAGAACCCTTAGGAAGGCGTGGTAAACTGGTATATTATTCAAAGCTATAAGCATCTGTTTGAAATTATAGGTTTCTTGAAGTTAATTTGCGAAAAAAATAGCAATCCTAGATAATAGATTCTGCAAACTATTTGAGCAAATACTTTTCTCGAGTTTCGTATTGGTGAAGAACTATATCTGACACCGAAATCTCATAGGCCTACAGTTAACTGTGGTGCAAGAGATCATGCTTAACGAACGCATCGCTCTGAGTAAACATTTATTCATTAAGTTGCCAAATATCATTACCTACTATTGTTGTTTTGTAGTTTTCCTTTTCAAAAACGTGTGGATTTGAATAAGTGTTTTTAGCGTTTATTTATCTACTACACACTCCTAAACTACTGACTTGCTGCAATGATCGCGTCTTTTCGTTCGTTTTATCCATGCATTTGCCTTCCTGCCTCATCCAATGGGAGTTGGCAGTCCGACTACAAACCAATCTAAGGACGGTATTTTGCCGTCCGTGAAGCGCCGGAGTATGTCTTAAATTGCACACGTATTTGGTGGCATTAGCATTCAATGGACTGATTTTAAGACACTTCCCGTGTAGAAGAATACACGTGGGCCATCAATAGTGTACGGCTAGTATGCAGTGCTAGAAAATAGTTGACCAGCTACTGGAATGCACCCGGGACCATTGTTTGGTCTGAAGATGCCCCTATGTCATAGTCCTCATTGGCCCAGCCATGGCCCTCCAGTGGTAAAGCATGAATGACACATGAATGGACTATGTGTACGACCGGCAATGGTCTACCAATCATCCTCTCCACAGTCACAGCTGACCAATAAATGGCATGCCATACGTGTAATATTGATGTCAAATATGTCTTCACTTTATAAACTTAACCTTCGGAAGGTTTTTCCTGTTTGATAGTGTTTCTTTACCAACTCAGAATGTAGTAAGCAATCTCAAAATGTCTTCGTCAGAGCTTGGATTCGAACCTGACCCTTATGTTAACAAACACGCATGCTGGCCACATGACCACATTGATCACATGAGATTGCGTTTCCTATATAGGAGATTTTTTATGCATCCCAAATTCCCGCATGATATTGTAGTTAAACAATATTTTACTTTGTATTGATACTTAATATCGTAAATGTTTTTGAAGTAGCTTTTAAAAATGTTATAACTTTGCATTGTGCTTGTTCGTTTACACACGTGCACTAACATCTAAATATGACACAATAAAAAACTATCAACAATTAAACCAATACCCTACAATCGTTGCTGGTATGCAGCATGTGGACCACCTCCGACGTGCCAGCTTAAAGTAATAGTTTCGCCCTATATCTGAATTCCACCTATGTGCCGCAAACGGCATTCTAAATGTTTCACTTCTATAAGTCAGCAATGGCTAGGCCAGCTCAGTAGAGCCATATCATAGCCAGAAGCTATCCAGCAGTGCCAGCAGCTAACATAACCTTGCAGCACGTCGGCCTTTACTAATGTCCCAGCCATAGCTGGGCCAGCTCCGTAGAGCACTTTTATATCAAAGCCAGTAGCTACACAGCATTGCCAACAGTAAACCAGCTAACGGCTGATTGTGCATTTATAATTGGGTAAGAAAAATAATGCGTGGCCCGTAGGTCTCGTGCCACACACAAAACACAAGTGGCATACCATCACTGGCTAACAAATAGTTTACTGGTGCGTAGCCACTTCTTTAATTACAGCTAGAAAACCACTTGTGGACAATCAGCAGTATACCCACAGTCAGCCACACGTGTCAAATCCATCAAAGTTCCGTAAACGTGACAAAGCTGGCATACCTAACGTCTTGTTGCCAGCAGTTAACCATAACAGTACCATACTAGAAAATCCATAAGTTTTCTGTTTCAGAAATAAACCAGCAGTCATATTAGTAAGTCATAGTCGGCCGTCTGTGCGTTGCTACATTAGTTACTAATAAGTAACTTATAATAATTGCTATAATATTTCGCGAAATGAGACAGCAGAGAGGTCAGAGAGTGAAAGAGAATAAAGGAGAGAGAGAAAGAGTGAGAAGAGAAGGATGGGCGGAGACAAGACTATCTTGAGCACTTAATTTTAACTGCACTGTAAATTCATAATTAATAACGTTTCATTTTTCAAAGCCTAAAATGACAGCTGATAGTTTGAATTTTCTGGTAAATAACTGCTTATATTTTCAGTATTATGGCAACTTGCAGGCACTAGATATTTACAAATACCTCATAATAAATTACTATGAATATAGTGCAGTAGATAAACCAAAAGGTAATGCACTTTTTAAAAAAAGCATACATGAAAAGTGGGCTAACTACAGAAAATACCACAAATAATCACATCCAGACAAAATGGTGGCCCAAACATAAATAGAAGAATTAATTTATTTTAAAGTGTTATAACTTTCTTTACGTAAATCACAGAAAATTGATTTTTATATCTAAAAATGTAACTGTATTTTCTACGATTTTTTTGGTAGTTTTACCCTCAAAATATGGCAACACAGCGATAAATTGCAGAAAAAATGAGTTTTTAATACCGTAAATAGCTTGAAAACCCCAAGATATATGCATATATATTTTTTTTCTTCGGTTTATTTTTCTTTGTATAATTTATCGCTTTGTTGCCAACTTTACAAGTAAAAATAACGAGATTGAACTAATAGAGAGTAAAATTACTTTAATCTAGAAATTAATTCTGTGTGATTCATGTAAAAGGATTAAATAACATCTTTACCTACATTCATTCTTTCACATAAAATGTAAGGAGCTATTTAGTTTGGGGGCCAGTTTTTTTGTCGCATCCATTCAGAAATACTTGTTGAGTTGCATTCTTCATGTGTACGAAGTTGTTTTAGTTTTTCATCAAAAAGTGCAGCATTCTCTCTATTTCGCGTGTGTACCGATACATATAATGCAAAAATAACACAAAATATTTGTGATAACAAAAACATATTTTACATTTTGGGAGGGACGTATTTTGGAGTGTAGACTAGTTGGTTAATTTATTTTCACCATATCGTGCAGAACACAGTAATGGAGAAGCTTGGGAAAGTTCCAGGAAGGGTAAATTCACGGTCTTTCCCCTCGCACCAATCTCCCTCCAGTTCGAACAGCGGCGCCGCGGAATGTGGAAGAAGTGCGTGGAGGAAAAACAATAGAGGCCGTGTCTGAATTCACTTGCCCAGGGACCTTAATTGCCTTCTTGTCACAGGAAAGTGCTATTAGGGTGCGATGTCAAAACGTCCCTGTCAAAGTTCACGAGATGCACCCAAACTATATCCTTCATAAATGTAAGTGCAAAGTTCCACATGGCCTAGATCAATTTTTGATGCTCTTCTGTTCATTATGTAGGTGAACGCGTCGTCAAAATTCACAATATTGGCTCGCAAAATCTTCAGATGTTGCTGACATATAATTTATTTCCCACGTTTTGGCATGGAATAATATACGTATGCATGAAAAACAATAATAATATGAAATAAAGGCTCGCAAATGTATGTTATACGACTTACTTGAAATAAGTATTTCCTAATGCGAGATAACCTTAAAAATACGAATATAAATTGAATATTTATAGCTGAAAGAGACTCCCCAATACAGCCAATATCTGTGTAAGTAAAATATATAGTAAATTTATCGACGTGAGATACGTGGATTAACAAATAAAATAATATTTTATATCAAAAGAGTAACTTTGCTACACGTGCGTCGTTCGAAATTCTTATTACAAATTACTAATATATAAATTTCCAATCATGGCGTTAGCAACCAAAGAAAATATTAGAAACTGATTTAAACTAGCGTGGCTTTCGCCACATGTATGATTAGTTTTCCGTCTTTTAAACAGTGTTATAAACTGCAACATTAAAAATAATTTGGTTTTGATACATGCTTGTTAATATACGGTACATTTACAATGGATGAACCTTGGACCTTAAATATGCGATACGTCAGTCTTGGCATCCCTTTGAAAACAGCAGCACCTGATTTCGAATCTACGGGACAGTAATCGCGACACAAACAAGGGTGTCTGATTTCGGTGATACGTCCTACTTCATGTAAGGGACAAGGGCTTATAACTCGCAAAGGGCGCACGATGAGTGAACAAGGGTTCATCGCAACGACTTCAGACATGGCCAGAGACAGCAAGGAAGATGCTGAGGGCGTCTAGCGAGGAAGCTGTCCCTCCTGGCTCATTAAGCCGGCTGTGGTGCTGGTTGTGGAGGGAGTGATGGAAGGTGGGAAGGGGGTGTAAGAGCAAGTAAGGCAGCGTGTATGCGTGCCAGTGATTTAATTCCTCCGGCGTGGACCGTGATGTTGTCCAGACGTGATGCCCTCCACGCAGATATAACTTCTGGCGAGACTCTCCCCTCCAGCATGACCAGGCTCCTACACGACTAGCCGCTCTATGCTGCCCCTCCATTCGACACTTCTCAACAGAACTATTTAAATATTCTCTGCACTTCCATCGCCGGCTTGTTCCCTGACCTGTAGGCTAGCTTCCAAGAATATTTATGAAATCGTGCAGACGTCAGCTGTTTATTAGCTGCTCGCTGACACTGTGAAATATGCCGGTATTCCGTTATAGTTTTATTGTTGGCTAGGTTACTTCCAGAACATGTCGAGTAAGTCAACGGCCGACTGTGAATGTGATACAGACCTATGGTTGCTAGTATTCTAGATTGCGCATCAAAGAAAACGCGAAATTTTCAGTTCTCTACTGATAAGGGAAATGAGATCAACTACGTGTTCCCACCTTCTGGCAAGGTCACAGTGTGTACGAGAGAAGGCTTGGGTGAAGGCTGGGCCGGCTGCTCGACTAGTGAAAGTGTCCGTCGCCCTCCGGCCCGACGAGGTGTGGTGCGATGGGGCAGCGACGGGGTAAACGGGAGATCTTCAAGAAAACTCGCTAGCCAACTGCCACCACGTGTCCCACATGCGAAAAATCCGGATCCGAACCAACCGTAAATCAAAGAGAAGGCGAAAGATCTGACCCTTTGGCAACCGGGGACCCAAATTGCTAACTCTTGGTGTTTATTCCAAGTACTTACATACCTCTGAAAAAAAAAACCTTGGCACTACATATCTGAGTTTTTTACCCAACAATGTAACGTTGTTTAAATGACAAAGACAATAATGTGCGTTTCAAAATTCACAAGTGAAGCTACATTCTGTTAGTCCAACGAAACATTAAAATTTGGACCGCCGTAGTTTATAATCACACCCCGAGAGTATTTTGAAACATCAGTATAGTAGAAATGTTTGTAATTGTATGTAGGTAGAAACAATACTAATTAAATGATTTCAACAAAAACATAAATCAAATACGTGAGAACTTTTATGAAATCAGTTAAGAGTTCTGTCAGTCAAACAGCGCTGATGTACGGTCTTCAGCCACGTGGTTCGATACATTTTACAGTATTTCTTGTTTTACTACCTTTGCCGCAAGACACTGAAACATCGTGCATTGGTATCGTGGGTCATTGGACTGACTGACACTTTCAGTAGTGATCCCATCTTTAAAATGGTGGAACGTTTTAAGCAAAGTCCGTTGCATGTTTCTAGAGTAGATTGGGGCCGCGGTGGCTGAATGGTCAGATCGATCTCCTCCCACCAAGAAGATCTGGGTTCAATTCCTGGCAGGGCTAGTTTCCGGATTTCTGCATTTGGGAATCGTGCTGGACGATGCCGTTAGTCGACGGATTTACTCGGGGATCTCCCGTTTACGCCGTCTTTTCATTGTAGCGCTGATCCATTCTCACATCATGTCACCCTTCAGCGCTGAAGACCTTGATGTTAAGCACTGAACAAAATCTCTCTCTCTCAGTCCAGAGTAGTTCCACGCGAATCCCATGAGTAGTTTTTCAGACTTAACAGGTTGAATATGTGTTTATAGACTTTTTAGACAACCAGAAATGATTTTTATAACTGACGTTATGTTTTGAAACTACTCTGCCGTCATTTTCTTTCCATACATTGACGCAACGGGCACATATGGATTAGTTTCGTAATGAAAAAGTATTTACGATCACTAGAGATGATGGTATATTCGAAAATTATTTGTGCCAACATACCCTTGAAAACACTGTAGTTTCTTGCAACAAGTATGTTTGTGTGATATACGTATGATACAACGAAACTGTCTGCAGACCAATAATAAGCATTAAATATTACAATAGCGGGATTCTTATTGGCTCAGTCAAACAGGGCAACAGCTCCAAGTACAAGGTAAAGCCAGTAATATTTTCATAAGCTGAACCAGTGTTGAAACCCAGCAAACAGTCAAGTTTTCCCGTGATAAACCATCATCTCTAACGGTCAAACCTCAACGCAAACATTATAAATGCGCGTCAGGTGGTGACCTTAAGCCACTATTCTAAACACGGCCTCCTGCACGAAACGCAGAAGTACAATGCAGATTTATTTTATGTTTCAGTCAAGACGTTATTTTTAACTTTTAAGTTATATTTATGATATTTAGCTGTGTAGGAGGACATGGAAATAGTGATTTAATGAGCATGATGCGAAACTAAAAATATTCACAGTGAATAGCGATGTTGGCTACAAGGTCACCTATACTTAACTAAGAAATATTTTTTGTGTTCTTAAAAACATATTAAAAATTTTAAATTTATGTTCCTAATTTAGCATTTTTATTAAAAGACAAAACATATACACATTTAGTTTTCATGTACGAGAAATTGTAGCCTACAAAATCGTTATTCTCTGTGAATTATTTCATGTAAGTATATCAGTTGGTTTTAGTAGCTTCCTTAAAACCGTTACGTGCAAATTTGGACTTTGACGAGCCATTACGCAAAAAACAGTAAGAGAATAAGAATTTCAATAAATGCAAAATTTAGTCACATTTCGTGTCTAAAATTAGAAGAAAAATATCTGGTACAAATATAAAAATGAAAACATGGCCATGAAAATTGGTGTAGACCGCCCCCTTAACAATGACAATTGTCACTGTCTGAAATGTGTGTACCTTTCGTACATTATTACAATGGGCACAAGTGTAATAGCTTCTTTAAGAAAAGTATTTACGAACACACTGGAAGACATTTGAAGTACGAGATAGGTGGTGGCCTTAAATGTCGGGAGACTTTCGCCTGCGTCTCTGTGGTCGTTAACTTAAGAGCCAGATGAGAGAGGAAGATCTTCTGGTGGCTTTGTTGTTGCAGCGAGCTGCGGGTTATGAATCAAGCAGTGTGGTCGTGTCGGAGGCCCTGTGTCTTCGTCCTGCTAGTCGCCTCGCCGCTGTAAACATGTTCTCAGTCGTTCCTCTGGAGCGCCGATACTCTTGCAACATCCCCCTTCGCCCCTCCCTTTCTCATAGCTGTCCCCACAGCAGAGAACACTTTCTCTGCGTGCTGACATTACTACCCAGGCATTTTCATCACCCACTATTTTAGTAACATCGAATTCATCTTGGTGATAACTATTTCTCTGAGGTACCGTACATATGCACACATTTATAACAGTACATACAGTTTTGTAGCTCAAAATGTAATTTTATTAAACTATTTAATTGGACATTTCTTAACGGACTTCACAAGTAAAGCCTTCTTAATTTTATATTTGCAGTCTACACTGCTTGTTTTATAGAAATTACCTCCGACTAACTGGCTTGATATTTATTTTCGTAAAATACTTTTCGCATAGTGGCATGTCCAAATCGAAACGTGAACGGCATGAAGACTGACGATGAATGAAAGCCATATAACAAACTGAAATGAAATAATTCAGACTGGAAAAAATATAATGATGTACATCGATAGCTTAATCACAACAAACAATGAAAAGTTCGTTACGTTTAAAAATACAGTACATTTCGTAAAAGCCTTTTATTCCAAGTACTTCATATAACTAATACATTCGTTGCAGCAATATTGGTAACTTAACTTGCTTACAGCAAAATCAGGGTTGCTAACAGAAAGCCAAATATTTTACTTGAATTACCAACAAAATTACTTGCAAATCAAACATACTTTAATCTGCAATTGAAAAATATTACAATAAATTAATTCGTGTTTCTTATACATGTTTATGTAATCAATGTCATGTAATACATTATGAATTATCTAATCCAAGTAACTTGATTTTAGTTACATGTACATTACACCCATGTGACCTCAAAATTTAGACTCGTGGAACGTTGTTATACATACACTTTAAGTACTATTTGTTCCACGTAAATAAAATGTGCTCATAAATAATGTGTACAAAACAAACTATCGCGTACGAATATATAACAATGCAAACTGTACTTCCGGGCACTCTTCATTTTTTGCTACCAGGTGTTCTCAGCCCTTTAGAAGATAAGTCCTAAAAGTGCCGCAAAGTGGCTACTGTATCACAGAATACCATAAACTACATTATTCTTATTGGCGACGTGCATCGCGAAATTGACCACAGCTTACTAATTCGCCAGAAATATACCAGCCAAACTCCTCTCGGGACAATGTTTATTGATACCAACCTCTCGCACGGTACACAGTAGCTAGTAGGACATGAGTCGAGCCTTCATAGCCTTCTAAATAACATGGCCACTAATAGGACAAGAGCCCTCCTACACAGCCTTAGTCAGCCAATAAAGAACTAGGCGTGTTTGCGACGTGTACTAGTACACCTATTGTTTAGGTATCATTCCTCTCATAGTAGCTGATGTGTCGATCACGTTTTGCGCATGTTTAAAACGTAACGGACATGTCTGTTGATTGTTCCCAAGTCTATAAAGTTTGCAGTCTGCTCATTACTTGCCTGATATAGGCCGTTCACGGTAATTTAAGCACTGCATAAAGTCTCTTTCAGCCGTACTTCAGCTGTCTGTATTATTTTTAATATGAAAACTTCCATGTTACTAAAAACCAGTGTAAACGTTTCAACACTCTCAAAGTTAATGCCTGTTGACACAATAAAACTAATTGTTATTTAATTACAAGTTCAGCTGAGTGATCAGTTTACAGTGAATAGCCTACAGCCTCTAATCGCAAGACTCAAATAACTTCTCTCTAACAGCTCAGTCTGTCGTGGTTCCTGTCAAGTTTAGTCAAGAGCGCTTAGTTGTGAGGTTATGTGAGGTAGGTGCGATGACGTGGAGTTCATAGATTAGAGCAGGAGTGTCCCAAGATAAGCCGCTGTACTATGAAGGCCGGGCAAGAACACTCTTGTACCTAAATACAGTCAACCGACAGGTTCTAGGCCTACTGATGGTATTGCTGGGCTACTGCTCTCACAAAGGTAATGTAGGACCTAGTCTATGAACTATTAATCACTTCGATGTCTATTCCAGAGCATAGACTGGGCTAATTTTAGATTAATTTTCAACTTCCAATGAAGAAAAATCTCTCACATATAAAGTGCCAACGTCTAAGAAGAATTATTAAATCCACGCCAAATAGAAAAAAAACTCGTATAAGAAAGAACTGTTCTAGACACAGCTGACGTGGGCACACTTTCTCCAAAATCCCCTTAGATATTTTTAGACGAGTTGATTAGGACACATTATTATCGGCATCTCATTGGCTCACCGCCACCCAGTAGTGAACGTTACACAGTACAGTAGGCGTGTCTTGTTTGATGTGAATCAGTTGACAGAGACTAGCACAACTCGCGTTGTTTTTGCTAACACTGCAACTTCCCCTGATCTTCACAAACTAGAGTACTTGATTATATTCCACTAGTTGCTCGCTTTTATAAGAAATAATTCAACCGTGCAACTGAACTATTCTTGTTGGTTAGAGGCAAACTTTAGGGTGAATCATGAAACTGTCAGTCAATTATCAAAGGAGTTTCCGTAAATAAACGCGTAATATACAGGTCTCTATCAACAGGACGACGTTAAGTTTTAATTCAGAGACCAACAAAACTGACTTTTCTGCAGTCCTGGATGCAGACCAATAATTGTTTCACTATCAGCGGAATGTTTATGCAGTCTTTGAAGTGTTGAAATATTGTTTCGCTCTTCGGATACTAATTTACAAACTGTAATGTAAGGGCCATAAATTTCAACAGTCCCGATGTACCAATTGACTGACGTATATATACGATTCATTAGTCGTAATAACTTATCTGGCTTTTGAACACTGTCCATTATGCCGACCCTTACATCCAACAACTAGGTATATTTGCTAAAATGCAGTATTTCGATACAGACTATAATACTATACATAGACACCCGGTTGACCGGGTAACCGAGTCTATGTCTGTACCTCCAGATTAGCGACTGGCGTTAGTACGTGTTCTTGACGAGCAATGTCATTTCTAACACTTATACTTCGAGATCAAGATGATCGCGGCAGTTGCGCTTCTGTCTGGCTAGCGGTTCAATCACTTGTGACAGCGTCACGGCAACAACATAAAGCAAATAATAAAACCTAAGAATGCAGAAGTGCAACTATGGCGGGTATTGCAAATAAAGGCTGATCAGCCACTGTACAGGAAAATTGGGGTGGACCCAGGTAACAGAAGGGGTTGGGTAACATAATAATAATGATAATAATAATAGTAGCCTCTGATTTTGTGTGAAAACAATTCTGCAAGAACTTACTCCAATGACTTACGTGCACATCTTCAACTCTGCTCCAAGGTTGTTGGCAACGTGTCTTTGAGCAGAATCGTCGCTCATGACTGTACCAGTAAGTATGAGCTTACTGCAAACCACAAGTCTGTGATTTAAATGTAAATACCCAAAACACTGACAGTTAAAACATACAATTACTGACTACGGAGTAGAGCTGAAGATGTGCACGTTAGGTATTGAAACAAATGAGTTTAAAATACTTTTCATAAAAAGTAGTTCTAGTAATCATAAATAAATCTTAACATTGGCATTGTATGTTTTATTACTCTTCTTAATGTATATGAAATATTTTATTATTTAATAATAATTAACTAGTTTGTTACATAATTTTCTGTTCAGTATAATATATATAAATAATTGAAACCAAAATACAGGAATTTAATTTATTTATTGGATTTATATATATATATATATATATATATATATATATATATAGAGAGAGAGAGAGAGAGAGAGAGAGAGAGAGAGAGTCAGAAGTTGACCTTCGAGTTAATTTTAACTTATGCAATTTCTGGAGTATGGCCGGGCGTTTGGAAAGAGCATAACTCTCTTTCCCTTACCTAAAGTTATATATATATATCCACCACTCAACAAACTAACGAACAAGCTACATAACGGACGAAGACCTATTAAATGAGAATGTTTTGCGTTCTAAACACTCAGTAATAAGCTACGAAGTCTGTGCCTGGAGCTTTATAAATTCATCATCAGCATACACTTATGATCTTTGAAAGAACTGTGTAATGGGAGTGCATATCTGAATTTAGTTTCTTGGACATACTTAAGCCGCAACAAAATTAGTATTTTTTGAATATCTATAAACTTATAGCTGTCACGCTCACCTCTTTTTTAAATGTAATTAGGTGTACGGTTTTAATAATTAATTTTAATAGGTATACAACATTTTATAATGCCAAATGCCAAACGGATATATCCAATTTACCTACAATTTTATTTTTTAAAAAAAATTTATTACGTCACTGATTGGGACGTGCGGTATTTATTCAACATAATAGGGCATTTATTGATTCGTTCATTTTTATATAACAATAATAACTGTATAATCAGTTTAATATTCACGCTTAACTTTGCGTGCAAAATTCGGGGTTTAATAATTTCAGCACAATTTCAGTATTAATGTCAAAATTATTTGTAAAGTTTACTTGGAAATAAAACTAAACAAATTAAAATATTTATCATTGCAATGAAAATTAAATAATTATTTTCAGCAACTGCAAATTTCAGACTTCTCAATTAATATATTTTCCTCTGGTGTCAATTGTTTAATATGGCGAGAGAGCCTATTTATTCAATTAAATAATTAATTGTCTTTGGCCGTGCGAATGGTAGCCCAACCTTCATTTAATAGTGCATTGCTTCTACTTTTTATTGTTTGTTTACAACAGATTCCGCTGTTTTTTTGTGTCTTTTTTAATGTGCCACCTTCTGTTCACTTTTTTTTAATTGGTTGGCATTTTGTGATGTTTGTTTACCAGGGACTGTTGTTTTTGCTTTACGATTATTGGCTATTTTATAATAATTTATTAACCTACCATACGCACTGGCGCAGTGACCTATCGCTAGAGACTGGCCAAATACGAGGATTCACTGACCTGTAGCTAGCTACCAAGAATATATGTGCACTGAAGCCCATAGCTAGAGCCCACGATTTTTGGTGAAAAGAATTCTGCAACAACTTGTTTCAATAACTTGTGTGCACAAATGCAGCTCTGCTTCTTGAGTATTGGCAGAATGTAGGCGTGGCTCATTTGACGAGTGCAGCAGGGACAAGGTTACTGCGACACCACACGTCTGTGATTTGCGGGTAAAACCCCGAGACGCTGAGAATTTACAACAGCCAATCGCTGACCACGAAGCAGAGCTGCATATGTGCACATGAGGCATTGAAACAAATTGTTGCAGAATTCTTTTCACCAAAAATCGTGGGCTCTACCCATAGCCAGAGACATGCAAAATTCGCGTTATTTTCTTACAACTGACTAGACTTCAAGTGACTATATGCTCGTTCGACGTCTCCCGCTAGCCGATATTGCCGTGACTTACCGCGGAGAATGCTTACACGGTAGAGAGGCCAATCTCGGTAAAGACGTAACACACGTAAATGACAACACATAAAAGTTCGTGGCCAATTGAATAGCAGATTATGCTCTGTTATGTATAGGAAAGTAAAGTTTAGTCTGCTGCCAAATGATAACGCGAATTTTGCATATCTCTACCCATAGCATATCTTCATTAGCTGCTCGCTGGTACAGTGATATGGGCCTGCGTTTAGTTACACTGATATTATTGGCTCAGCGACTTACACGAGGTGTCAAATAAGTCACGTGCCAATTGAGAAAGTTACTTGAACTTACAATTGCTGGAATTCTTGTTTGTTCCTGATAGAAAACGCGAATTTGTCAGGTCTCTGCCTATCGCATGCAAAGCAGTCGAGGACTGGCGAGCAATGAAACACAGACTGTGTTCAAGCATGTACAGAGCAGTGAAGTCTAGCCTGTCACAAAACAGTAACGTGAATCTCACATGTCTCTACTAACAATATGTAGAGCTGCTATTCTGTGACGAAAATATTTTTGAATAATTCGGTTTTAGTGCCTTATATATACACAACTGCATTTAAGCTTCATGGTCTTTGATTGGAGGATTTAACCCTGTGTGTCTTGGTACTCTACTGGCTAATCATAAACGCATGGTGCCATGAATGATAGCCTTATTCTGATTGGTGCAGTCAAAAGAGACACGTCTGAACAAAGACACGCTGCCAACAATCAGGAAGAAGTGCTACCGGTGCGCGCGTAAGACATTGAAACAAAATGGTGCAGAAATCTTTTAGTGACAAAATCGTGGTTGTAATATGACGTTATGATGACGTGCATGTAACTGTTCTGTATGCTTGCTTGTCATGTGTCGTGGTGTCTGGGGAGGAAACACTGGCTCGGCCGAGACCCAACTGGTCCAAGTAGGAGTGTGTGACGTCACAGGTCACTACTGGCCCACACAGCAGTATTTATAGCCGCCCTTCTGGACGCATCTGGTGGTCAATGTCAGTGCTTGCACGTTCAAGTACTGGAGTCTCGTTACCTGAGGGAACTGCGAGTCCTGTGGAGAATATTGCCACACATTGCATCAATCACCAGATACTCCTAGTTTCCGCACAAGTATCGTATTTTGGCAATCTAAACAATCACACGAACATTAAGGTGGCTACCTGTTCAGGCTCACCGAGCGTTGTACGGAACTTTGGGAGTAAAAAGGGTTTATAGGATGTCCAGAAACAAATACATACTAAACACACCACACTAATCCTGGGAAAAATTGGAGACGAAAATGTTTGTGGGAAAATATTTCACGGTAACATTCTGATGTGACAACATAGCACTGTAGCAAGTCTCGTCTTGCGCTACGTAGAAATGTTACTTATTTTCTGTTCTGTTCTGACCTGCATATTAAGGATGCAGGTTCAAGTAATGAGCAATTCAAACATGATTCTATGTTTACTTGACGTAGCATACATAAAATAATACCCAGTCGTGGAGCACAAGAGGGAACTTACTCCGTTCAGTGTTGCCACATTGCACACTTAAAATGCCGTAAATAATTTTGCCACTAAAATTTTCGTATCCAATAGTCCAAAATTCGCGTGATGTGCTTATTGTGAGTTTTTTCTGGTCACCCGTGTCTGTGTGTGTATATATATAAATCGATGTGTGTAAGTATGTTCTCTATGGACTCCAAAACGGCTGGAGCGATTTTGATGAAATTTGTAGGCAAACTTCTGCTGGTAGGCGATCAGTCCAACATATTTTTTTCTTTGCTTTTTGCCAATTTTGTGTCATATTTTCCCAACAAATTAATTAAGTAATAACAATAATAAAACTTTATTTCATTACGTAGGCTCGAGATATGGCACTGTGCGGCATGTCACTGTATAGACTTCAATTCTTGGCTATAGATAATTAGTGCTACCAGGGTCACATGCACTTTATCAAAGAATAGTGTCAGTCACGTCCAATTTTGCTGTTTTGTTAACAAAGCCAGGCACGTTGTTTTCTTCCTGGTGTCATATTGTCAGCGTGCTACGTAACGTTGTTGTGTGCCCTTCAGAGAATCAAATAAACAATTAGTGAAACATATAACTGGCATATAGCTCAGTGACAACGTCGTCGATTAAAACCGGTGTGACTTTATAAGTGTCCAAAAAATCAGTCAAGATTCACATCCATGAGAGTTTATTTTTTTGTGGAGCCCGCAAGATATCGGGTAGGAAGAAGTTTGCTTTTTATTGAAGAAAGGTTGAAGACCACTCCTATATGAGCTCGAGCTGCAAGTCAAATCTGGTTACCGCAGCTAGAGGCCAGAATTTAGTCATACTAGATAACAGGATATTCGTTTCTTGTTTTGATGAATGTTTGTTCAACCTTCACTTTATTTTGGGGCGTGTCGTAAAACATGAAATTTAACAGCGGAAGAAAATAATGTGCAAAAGTATTTGAAATCGATAATGCGCGGAAATTTATTCGCGAACATTTCCAGTCTCTGCCCATAACCGTAGTAAACTGTAGATTTTAACATTAGTTATTAAAATCTTGTGTGAAAAATATTTCTGTGAAAAGCCTTTCCTATCTCATAATAGTTGGCGAAAGTCGATTCTGCAATGCTGCATGCACAACAGAAAACAATATTTAGCTTCATTGGTTGTAGCTAGAGCCGCGATTTTATGGCGAAAAGAATTTTTGCAACAATTGGTTTCGATGCGTCATGTGCACACCCGCAGCTCTGCTACATCGTCTGTGGTTCGATGATTTTACTCTCACTGGCCTTGGCAAATTATAGACGTACAGACTCACAATAATCTTATTCTGATTGGTGCAGTCAAATGAGAAACGTGTCTGTACAAAGACACGCTGCCAATAACCTTGAAACAGAACTGCCGATGTGCACGTGAGTCACTGAAACAAAGTGGGGCAAAATACATTTCGCGACAAAATCGTGGCCCTAGTTGTAGCTTTTATTAGGCTCACATCCGCATAACAAAACTACCGGTTACAAGCGCCCTGCTACTACTTCAATAAATGCCCTCAGTTCTTTCTGGATGAAATACACCGACTGATATATAAAGTATCTGTCTGGACTTCACAAGCCTGTGCACATTACAGAAACAACCAATAGCTAATTTTATAGCTACATTTTTGCACTGTTCTATTTCAAAGCCTTACGTGAACATCGATAGCTACGTTTGGTGGTTATTGGCAGCGTATCTTTGTTCAGGCACGTCTCTTATTTGACTGCACCTATCAGAATGAGACTATTGTGACACCATGTGTTTGTGGCTTCCAGTAGAACGCCAAGACACACGAGGGCTAAAACCTCCAATCACAGACCATGAAGTGAAACTGCAGATATACACTTGAGGCTGTTCAAATGGGGAAAATTACAATTTTATAATTCTATGAAATAGGGTTAGTTTTATAGACGCTACTTCGCAGTAAAGTTACCTCTTTCAAAAAATAATGTAGCCAGTATTCCCATAACGGCATTTCAAAGTCAATATTTGCATATTTCTATATCATACAAAACTTAAAAACCAATAAACATTAACAAATGAAATAATTCACATAATAAGTACATGTCTCGAGCTACCGCTTGAAGTATGTAATAACGCATTACAAAAAATTAATAAAATTTGCAAACGGTTTGCTACATATAGCAATTTTTGTAATACAGAAAATATTTTATAATGGATTTTCACGTGCTTCAAGCCGTAGACAGTGACATGTAGAATTGATGTGGTTTTTTGCAATTCATTATGTTTACTGGTTTTCAAGTTTTATATGAAGAATAATCAAGCAAATTTTGACTTTGGCATGTCATTAAGGGAAACTGGCTGAACTTTTTTTTTCCTAAGAGGATATTGTACTCTCGAGTAATGTATACAAAACGGGTCCTATTTTTCACGAATATAAAATTATGATTTTCCCCAGCTTGAACGCCCTTAAGACACTAAAACCAAATGGTTAAAAAATCGTTTCGCCACAATATTGTGGTTCAATCTATTTGTCCCATCAGAACATATATTCACTGATACGTCCATACCATATAGAATTCCACCACCCAAAAACTGAAGTCGTGACTTGTCAACTGCTATTCAATTCGACGAGTATACGTAAGTGTAAAATCACTAGTAGTGTAGCCTAGTAGTAAAACATATCCCATAATCACACGTTGTCTACTGGATTAGGGCATTTTTAAAACTTCACTTTGGTACTACAGTAGTTTCGTCTATCTGCTCATCAGAAGAATTCTATTAAGTAAGCCTACAAAAATGCGCGCTTTTGAGCACATTTTTGTTGTACGTATATCGATTCCAGGAGTTATGGCTTACAGCCACTGAGACAAGGTCACTTAGATGGTGACATTTATTCTCTTTACTAACACCTCATCGCCTCAGTGCACAAACCGAGCGAAGTGTTGCAGCGGTAACGCGTTGGATTCGCATTCCGGAGGACCCGAGTTAGATTCCCGGCTCTGGCCATTCTGATTTCTGTTTTCCATGGTTTCCCGAAGTCGCTCCATGCCATAGCCAACATCCCTCCCAGGCTCCTGTCATTGTACCAAGTGTCCAGGACACGGTCGTAGAAGAACAGGTCTGGACACTCGCCTATCTACCAATGTATTTTACTTGACTCCCTTGTTGTTGTCTGTAGTTCGTCAAGTTACCGAGAGTGTTGTGAGTGTTTGAAGCCTTTATCAGGACGGTCGGGCTCAAACTCCGCCCACTTTTTTTTTTCAGCGTTTACATGATAAAATAAACAAATATTGCTGAAGCCATAATTTAGGATTGTGAGCGAAGGAAGTATTTCATAAATTGATAAAAATATGTTTTGATAAAAAGTGGGAGGGAAGTGGGCGGAGTTTGAGCCCGACCGCCCTGAAGTAGCGACAAACACGCACACATTCTCGGTAACTTGGTGAACTACAGCCAAACAACAAGGGCGTCAATTTTCCAGGCGAGTGCAGACCTGTTCTTCTACGACCGTGCATTGTACTAAGTCGTGTGTCATCTATGACCTCGCTGTCAACGACACGTCAAGCCCGCTCACCTTACCTCAATGCACAAGACAGAAGTGCGCGAATTCGAGCAGTGTTAGAAAGTGCAACGACTACATTGCTAAACTCGTCCATTCCATTTTACTGATTTGCGCTTGGTAACAGAAGCCTTCCGCTTGTCACTCGATATTTGACAATCCTGTTTCGAATTTTCGAACCTAAAAATCCTGCTGAAAAACGTCAATTTCCAGCAGTGTCACCGACTTAACAATGTCCAACGAGAATCGATAAAATTTCGTATGTAATATGGCGTGCGAATAAAATCATAAGTATAAAACTCTAGTGTGACACTAAACCAGATAATTTAGCCTTATTTACACCCATGTTCCTGTGGTATCTGTAATCCCTCAAAAAGTACAATGCATAAAGTCACAACAATATTATATTTGTATTATAATTCTTTAAAATAAGTCACGTCGTTAGTGACGACAATTTTTAGCTTCGCGAGAGAAATTGACGCGGCATTTGTTTTCAATTACGTACAGAAGATTTACTTAATTTATCTGAATTTATTTACTTGACATTATTTAACATGTGATTTGTTCCATGAAATATGTGAAACAATTACTCTCAAGGAATGAAATTATCTGAACTTTTTGTCAGAATTATGCACGATAAAATAGTTGATCTGAAGTTTAACAACGTGACAGTGGTAGTTGAAGATTGCCAGAATAAATAATACCACGGCCTCTTGGGGAATAGCAAAAATTTCCTAGAAATGAAACTTCTACAATTTGCCAAATTCTACATCAAATACTTCGATAAAATGATGAATTTGTAAAGAATATGTAACATACATATATGCCAGGCGTTATTACAAATAATTATAATTAAAACCATTTTAATATGAAATTTTTAAAGCCGAGTAAAATATATAAAATAATTTCTCATATGAAAATACTTGTAACGTTTAAAAGGAATAACGTGGGAAGCGTGCAAAAGGTGGTATTCATGAATTGTTCATTTGAGCCATTTACAATTTTTATTGGGCAACAAATGATAAGTTTTCTCAATGACAATTACCATATACACCCCTCACTATTATCTGTTGCATTCGACCTACGTTTTTCGTTTTTATGTTATAAGTATTTTCGTAGCAGGCATTAGTTTACTAATAACTAGAGACATGAGAAATTCTCGTTATTTTCTGACAGCTGACTAGACTCGAAGTGGCTATAGGCTTGTTCGACGTCTCCCGCTGGCCGATATTGTCGTGTCTTACCGCGGAGAATGCTTACACGGTACAGAGGCCAATCTCTATAAAGACGTAACACACGTAAATGACAACACATAAAAATTCGTGGCCAATTGAATTTCATATTATGCTCTGTTGTGTATAGAAAAGTGAAGTTTAGTCTGCTACCAATTGATAACGCGAATTTAGGATGTCTCTACTAATAACTAACAAAAATAAATAAATATGTAAAATCACGTGGCACCATTGTGTCAGCGAGCAACAAATCTACTGGCGTATACAGATATTCTCGAAGGTTCATAAACCAAGGAATTTTTCCTGTCTCTGCAGATTAGCCAGTCAAATAATGGAGAACGTCTATTCACACATATACGCTGCCATTTAACAGAGAAGCAGAGCTGCATATGTGCATGCAAGGCTATGGTGCAAGAATACTTTCGTGAAAATGTCCGGTCCTTATTTAAAAGTCCATCGTGTAGCGACACAGTTAGCAGTGTGACCACACTCCTTCAATCAAGCAGACGAGTGTCGTCTGTGCAGGGGGAGGGGAGGTGAGGATGTCTTCTACGTCGGCCGTGACCGCCAACCAATGAGAGGCTACCCTCTCCACAGAGCCACGACGCGAATGGCGAGCTGTCAAAACACGAGCCCCGCGCGAATTCAGATTTATGGCTTCGCGGCTCTGAACACTTGAACCTTCACGCCGCCGGAACATCGATTCCTATTGACTGCGACGTGGCCGCACATGTCCAGACTCACAATGTCAACAATCATAGCCGCCTGGGGTCGCTGCTCTGGTAAGTATGTTGCAGTCGTCTTCTCTCTTCACACCTCCATATACGGACGCATGGCGGCTCCCTCACCGACAGTATTGCACTTCAACTAAACAATTATTTGGAAACTAGTTTCTCCAATTTTGTTTCTGTAAATATATACAAATAATGTAAACTTTACTGACGTGGGAGCCGAGGCGATCCGGGTTCGATTCCCAACGGGGTCTGTCGCTGGATTTTCGCAGTGGGAATCGTGCCGGACGATGCCAGTGGTCTACGGGTTTTCTCGCTGATCTCCCGTTTCCTCGCTCCTTCATTCCGGCGCCACACCATACCCACGTCATGTTACCCCTCACCACCGCAAAAGACCACGATGACAAGTGTTAGTTTGGTTTAGTATTTCTTGATAATTAATTACGTTTTCGTTTTATTTCCGAGTCGGTGCAGCACAAAGAAAATTAGTTTCTCCCTATGTATGCGGTGATATTTTACCTTAAATTATATATATATATATATATATATATATATATATATATATATATATATATATATATATATATATATATATATATACAGGATGATTGTAAAAAAACACCGACAACGCTTAGTATGTTGTGCGGGACGACAAACTGGTCATAATTGAAGAAGGAACCCATGTCCGGAAACGCACCGTGTGTGGGCGCATGAGACCAGAAAAGTGTCCGTGCGACATGTGGTCAATAAAACGAAGAAATAGTATGCAGCAAAATGCAGGTTACAAACGGGGTTCAAACTGTGTACCTCCGACGTCAATGCAGAGTCTACAGCGGCGGTGCTGAACTGCATGCACATGATCCAATTGGGCGGTTGTCTGGAAAGAATTTCAATCGCTCCATGTACTCGTCCTATGAGGTCCTCCTCTGATATTACATGAGTGACTTACACCGAGGCTTTCATACTACCCCACAGAAAATAGTCGAGTGGTTTGAGTCTGGTGATCGTGCTGGCCATGGAACTGGTCCTCCTCGACCAATCCATCGATTTGTGTATGTAACGTTGAGGTGATTGATTCCTCACGTTTCTATGAAAGTGTACTAGAGCTCCGTCATGTTGCAGCCACATAACCTGTCGCGTTTGCAACGGCACTTCATCCAATAAGCAATAAGGTAGGCAAGATATCTCTAAAAAGTTAGGTAGATCACTCCTATTAATCTGTTTGGCAGTAGATATGAACCAATGGTATGGTCCGCAATTATTCCAGTCCATATGTTGATACTGAACCTGTGTTGGTGACCGTGAGCCACCTGCGCACATGCATTTACGTCCGCCCAAACATGCATGTTATGCAGGTTTACAATTCCGTTGCGGTTAAAGGATCATTCGTCTGTGAATAGCACCAAGCTCGGGAATTGTGGCTGCAGTATGCGTTGTTGTAAAAACCACTCCGCAAACTGGTCCTCGTGGGTGGTGTGGTATGATGGTATGGATGTACCAGCTGGTCGTGAACAACTTGCCACACCGCATTTTGAGATGTGTGCAGCGTCTGTGCCACTTGCCGAGTGCTGGTGGATGGGTTCTCTTCGACCAGTCTCAACACGTCCTCCTCTAATTGAGGTGTTCGAGTCGAACGTGGTTGACCCATCATGTTTTGGCACCTAACAAAGGGATAACATCGTAAACATTCGACACTACTGCTGTACAGTAGTATTACTGCGGTACATGTAAGTAACAAGCACAAGTTACACTGCCATGTACATACGTGAAACTCTTAGTCGTCTCTCAATGGCCGCGAACGAAGAATGATGTGGAGTATGTCTGTTTGGAAAACGTTCCGCATGCAGTCGTGCAGCAGCTCGACCATTGCAATCTGTTTTGTCGTATGCGAGCACCTTGTTGGTCATTTCCGCTGTTGTGTACTGGTACATGTCGACTGCTGCCAAACACGGCACTGCACTGAAAGACTACTAAACGTGCCTCAGTCAAATGTATCGAGTAGCGCATGCGCAGGAATGTTACTACGGTCACATCGTTAGCTAAACTGTTATGTACCGGTTTTGGAGACCAGCACGGATTGCAACCAATGACACCAGTTGTCTAACATTGACGTTCTACTGCGCCCACACCGTGCGTTTCCGGACATGGGTTCCTTCTTCAACTATGATCAGTTTGTCATCCCGCACAACATACTAAGCGTTGTCGGTGTTTTTTACAATCATCCTGTATATTCCTTCACTGTACAGTGCAAGAGTGAACTATTAGACATTCCTAGTGTGTTTCTTCAGTTTAACTTTTACTTAAAGGTTTCCCTCTCATGGCTGAGCAGTTGGCACTACCTGTCCATACAATCCTGGAAAAGCTGATACGTACTTTTGCACATAAGGTGTAAATAGTTGAAACACTGCAGCTAAATAACTGACCTTTGTTTCATGGATCATGATGAAACAACATGCACGTAAAAGCAGACAGGTTATGACGAACACAGCACCACGGCAGACGATTATCACAATATGTGCCCACAGCTGTAACGGGGCCTAGAGAACATGACATCCTGGTAGTCACGAAACTCGATACTGGGGCTGGATAACAGGCGCGCATCCATATTCGCTAAATGGGTTCGTGAGATAGTTCAGCACTTGTGTTTGGTACAACTACATATAAAAAAATTGCACCAAATATTGCTCAATTTTAGACATTAAAACAAATGTAATTTCTCACAAACACAGAATTCATAAATTACACACTCGTTTGTCCAAAATCTGAAATTTGCTGTTTTGTGTTCTTAACTCTATTAATAATTTTCCAATCATTGAAATGTAATAATCTACGGCTGTGAAAAATACCTTTGCGATTGTACAAAATTATTGTTTTTAGAACTTATAGTTATTATTGTAACGAGTAGAGAATAATAATCATTTTTCTTTACATTCTGACAGGATTATAATATTAGCATATTTCTTATCAACAGTGTTAACTTGTTTTGATGGGAATTGTAATATTTGTTTGTTTACTTATGTTGCTTATCATAATTTTAGTTCTATGCTATAAACTAATTTAATATTGAAAGCACCCCAGTCATTTTATTTATTTTAAAAATTATTTAGTGATAAAATGTAATTTTATTTTTTTAAGTACATGCTATTATTTATTTTATTATTTTCTGGGTGGTAATTTTTGCTTTCAAGTAATTTAGTTTTAGTTTCTTTTCCCGTTGCTGTTTGGTGGACGCGGGAGGAGAAAGGAAAATGGTGGTGGTTTTGAAATGGCCGGATCGCGTCGGTAATGCCTGATTTTATGTCCGATGATCCCAGGCAGCATCATAATGCTAGGTTACCATTTGAGACTACCATTTCAAAGTATTAAACTTAGGAAAACAGTACAAGTAAAGAAGAGGTCCTAGTTTTGCATCCTTTAATAAATTTGGAGTGAGCAAGATCGGCGGCGTCATCGGCTTCGTCTTGCCAGCGATAGATAAGTACCGACGCCATACGTTTTACGGAGTATAGTCTTGGCATTTTTACATGAACTCTTTTGGAAATCACTACACTAAATTGGATTTATTGTTTAAAGTATGTGTGAAGCTAATTTTGTGAATATTTGAACTGAAAAACGTGAAATGAAAGTACTAATGGAAGCCCTTACCCAGTGGCCCTAAATATAATTTATCGTCTTAAAGTCGGAGCATTTTCGCCAGTAACTTGGAGACGCTAATCATTGTAATGAATTAAATAAGTTATGTGAAATAACGGGAGAGAATTTTGAACATTAATTTCATTCTGAGTCGACTTTCTCTAGCATAATACTAAATTGGATATTTAAATTATTTTACTTTTTGATAGGCAATTTTATTAATTCTAATTTTTATACATATTGATTTGAGAACTTCAGAAGTAACTTTATTTCAGAATTAAATATTTTAGAAAATAAAATCAGAATTGTAAGGATGGGAGTGCATTTTAATCATTTTATATATTTTTCATTTAGACCTACTTTCTTTCAATTCCTCTATTTTTTGCTCAGTCAGTTATACAAATAATTTCATGCACTGTTTAGTGTAATTTAAGGAAATTGTCTAGATTACGTCTGAAATTCTAAGGATTATTTTGTGTGCGTATTTGTGTCTGTAGAGTAGTACTATTTCTTCGAATACTTCAAAACTCTATCATGTATATTTTGCTCATACTTTCCTACCAGTAAGTTAAAGTGGTATGACTGCAATCCTATTTGGTTCAGTAAAGTAAGGTTAACAAGTTATCCTGTCTTTCCAATGAATATGATTAGCCTCCAGAGTACTATAAAATCTACTGTGAATTCGAGTGTTGAGGTATGTATAAGCTACATGTAGTAACCACGTACGCGACCTTAGGTACATACCTATATGAGAGTTTCTTCTTCTCATTCTACACTCTCCATTTTATTTAGAGTTGTCGTTTACTGTATAAGTCTATCTCATAACCACACAAATCATAATAACAACTGTATACATGTATAAATGTACGGTAAACTATATAAACACAGTTTATATATAATACATTATTATTACTTTTTATTGCCGTTTATATTACTATCATAATAATATACAATTTAATGTCATTTTATTGTTAGTTTATATGGTAGCTATTTTAAGTCGTAATTTTACAGTCATTAACAGTTATTGTAAACACAGACATAAAACAAATTATAGTGAAAGTAGAAGCACTTTTTGCATTTCATAAAACAGAAAAGTTTACATGTGTTACAAAAATTCACATAAAGCAAAAAGTAGTAATTGTATTTAAAAAGGCCATATACGTGCGTGTACGTACATGTGTATGTGTATAATACAAAAAAAAAATAGTTTCTGTTATCGCAAAGGTTTCTTAAAGTGGATTGGCATTTGAACATTAACTATGTATGTATATTTTTTTTAGTTTCTGTGAACAGAATGGTTTTTAATGCATTCCTGCACGAACAGAAAACAGTAAAATTACGACTTTTAGGGTGGAAGGTATGTGCAGTTTAAAATGTTTTATTTTCGCGAAACTCTACTTTATCCAGTGTTTAAAAGTTAATCAGTGTTTGGTACAGGTAGACGAATGGAGGTTTTATGTCCGGCACAGTTGTTTGAACGGTCGCAAGGAACACACGAGGTGTGCAGAGAAGTACTGCATGCTAACATCGATGTTCTCATCGTCCCGGTAATGTCGCTCGCCTCCTACGCTCAGTAGAATTCTTACTCAACGTATTCTTTCAAGGTTACGATCTGCAGCGATGTCGACCTGAACATTTCCAAGTGGAAGTCTTGCCGGACGATGCTGTTGGTAGACGATCTCCCGTTTCCTCCCCCGTTCACCCCTTCTCATCACCTTATATCACACTTCACGCTGTAACTTATACACATCAAGTAAATGTAATCACTTCTTGTACAGGAATATGGAGCGACCATGCAGAAGAGAGCTTTGGAAATCACTTTCTATATCAGTTTTAATTCTTCTTTAAAAAACTATTTCAATCATTATTTATATATTTTTTAACCACTGTGAAGTTATATATATACACACATACAGAGAAACCCCCGTTTTACACAACACAAGAGACTTGTCATAAACTGGTGCAAAACGAAAGAACGCGTAGAAAGAAGGAAATTTATGCTGTGTGAGATTTGCAAGCAACCTGAGCTAACATACTTAAAATAAGTGTAAAAACAGAGATACCACTATATATCTATACATATATAAACCATCAATGCATTCCTACTATTAAACACCTGTGCTTCTTCTGTCTCAGACACGATTGAAGTGTCATTATATTAACAATTCGTTTTGAATGATTCGCGAATTGCATATAGTGAAACTGGTACATTAATATATTGCGAAGCAATCGGATACTAAATATTTTTATTTAGGTTGAGTTCGTCTCTATAAAATTCCGAATTTCTTTAATTTTAGAGCCACGTAAGTATTGCAAGTTGCAACAATAATAATACCATCTGAATAAAAAAAAATTGAAGTTCGAAACACTTAAAACAGTGTGGCACAGGAAGCAAACTTATTTTCTGCATTTTTCCCCAGACTTATGAGTGATGTAGTAAATAACTGGATTTTCTAGCATTTAAGGAATTTCACATACGCTTTGCAACAAGGGGAAGAAGCAGGAATTTTTGAGAACAAACGTTTCTTATAGCTGTCCGTCTATCACGTGTATTAAATCTATTTTTCTACTAATTATTTGTGAGAAAGTGCCATTTGAAGACTGTACTTACACCTTTAATTTTGTATGTTGATCGTGAAATGTTCCTCTCTGCAGTGTTTCGCGTAGCCTGAGTTGTCTGTGTGCTAGGGAGTTGTTCCAAAACTGCAGCTACTGAGTAGATATTTCCAGGCCATCTCACGGAATGTAAATAATCGATTGTAGAGATAACATTTTCAAACAAACATTTTTCTACCCTGGTATCTCTTAACGAATTCTGTCCTAGAAAACGGTTATCGGAAAGTTTTATTATTTTACTTTGTGAACGGTATATTTGAACATTTCATTTTATATATTAAGCACAGTCAATGAAAGTGAGGTATTGACACTGAGGAATAAGATGTGTCTACTTTTTTGTCGCAGCGCTAGTAGTATTTTAGTGGAAGATTTGTCTTGTTTTATCTTTGGCCTAGCAAGTTTTCACAGCTTATGTGCTGGTGTTATCGGAATTGTCTGTAGGCTACTATATAAGAAAATGTACATACAACTTATATTGGAGCACATTTTCAGCCATAAAATTAAGTTTATCTGTAGAAACTTATAATTATTAAATTTAATGTAAAAATTGTATTACGGTATAATCAAATTTGTGAAAATAATTTTAAATTTATGTAATTTTTTCAGGCTACTTATATTAAGCAGTTATATGAACAGTTCCACACACGCGGTAATGCATGTATGGATGCGAAAGATATATCTACGATACCAGCTTACCATATTAACCTAATTTTATATAAATAATTGTAACACCGCCAGATGTAAACAAGACAAATCTTCCACTAAATTACTTCTAGCGCTCGGCGACAAAAAGGAAGTCACTTTCTCTTGCTGGTGAGCATACGCAATGTATCCTCTTAGACCATGATATTAAGTAAAAAACATTACTATTTGGAAATTTGTGTCTGCATTCTTTGAGATATTTCACTTTGAATGCCTTTGTTCGAAATAATTACTTTCAATACCATTAATAGAAAATTTATATGCTTAACATTTATATCCTGTTCAATCTCTATAGCTGCAATTTTACCAGACAGAAACCTAGAGACTCGAGAGTAATACAGTACCAGCAATTTGCAAATAGAGGACGAGGCACTAAGAGAAGCTATCTAACTGCGGCCCGTTGTCTGAGACATTCTAACCATAATATGGCACGGCGGCAGAATGCATTGTTTGCGGCATCGTCCGCCATGTTTTCCACAAGCGAACACCTTGAGTAACACCACCAGAACTCGAACCTGCTCGCTGTTATAGAAGGTGATTGGCCCGACCACAGTACTACATCATGATTTGAAACTTTCTGTGAATTTGGTCTTCTATAATCATTACATAATGTGTTTTACTGTGTTACAACTACTTATTAGCAATAGCTTTTAACATGTTGTAATATGTGTCACAATGCAAGATATTGTAAGTTCTTAAACGAACATTAGATGTCCATTTCCCTATTTGCACTGTAAATTTTGTCTTGCATTATGAAATATGTAACAAAATATTAACTGATATAAACCATTAGTTGCTATCATATGTTACTGAAGTCATACAAAACAGAGTTTACACTGTAAGAAACTCTACTTTTATTAGTCACTGTGGAGTCAGTAATTACAAATTATATTTTACTTTAATGTATAAAGAAAATCTTAGGAAGAGGAGTGCACATAACAGGAACTGTGTAATAACATCGTATTGTCATTGGCATATACAAGATTGTATTTAAATTAGTGTGTCATATTATGTTTAACGCATTGTTACTGCATACAGTAGACGTAGTAAGATATATTTTAAGCATGAGTTTCAAAGTTAACTTTAACTCACACATTGGTAAATTAGTAAAGCAAAAGTAGAAAGTAATTATTGAAATTTATATCAACCAAACAATAATCGTAAAGTGCACATTACGAATTTGGCTGTTCGTTACATTTCATATCCTACCCATCGGGGAAACAGGGACGAAATCTAATTTAAAAATGGAAGTTTATGTACTTATAATAAACGACAAGCCCGATCTAAGCAGGTGTAGTGACAATAAAAATACTTTTCAAATTTAAAGCTTAAAACGCGAGACTCATACAATTGATGATAACGAGTGTTGAGAGTAGGCCTAGCTGTTACGTAAACTCGCACAGCAGTTCACATCGTTTGAGTGAAATTAAATTGTTAGTGACTTAGGTGAACTATTTATTCGTCAGTTATTTATTGCACGAGCCCCACATTTTCCGTTTTAAATCTTACAAGAGTTTTTATACGAGGAAGTGTATTATACTTTTCAGTCGGTTTTGAAAACGTGGTATACAATTTAATTTTATTTGTATAGCGGTTTTCTGCTTTTTTTATTATTCTGTATGAAATTTTGGATTCGCTTGAAACAGGCAAAATTTGTACCGAAGAGACAAATAAAACAATCAGACACACAAGAAATATAATTTATACTGTAGTCCCATCCAGTCTTGAGCTATGTTTAAAGTTTCAAGTCCATCGCATTGGAAAGTAAGTTTTACTTAAATATATATATTTCACAACTTTTTGTTCGTATATTGCATTTTAATCGAGTTTTATTTATGTTTAATGTTTCGAGTCTACAGAGCTCATCAGAATGTTAGTTTAAGACTATAAAATTTATACCGAACAGATTTTAAAAAAATTACAAGAATGTGGGTTAGTAAAAAAGTGGTAGTAAAATTAAATATTTAGAATGCTATATGTGGGAAAATATAACCTTTTTCGGAAAACACGCAACTAGAATAATTATTTGGACGTTACGCCCCAATAAAATGTTATGGTCAACATTTAAAACCCTAAACAAATATCAGTGATATTAAAGTGTTTCATACCAGTTGAATGGCTTGTACGTATAGGTTAAACTGCAGTTCACAAACCAATCAACGTCGCACTTAGTGCCCAGGTGAAGGAAGACTTGTACTCAGTGCCAGTACCACTCAAGTTGTATCGCCTTTTTTGCTACTATTATCCTTTTTCGATTAATAAACTAAGATTGTTACGAATTATATGCAATGTTTCTTCATATAAATTTTATAATTAGGTTCTTATTCATGAACTACATTGGTAGTAAGAGTCATTTAGTCTTTATTACACTACGAGTGAAAAATTATAACTTTCACTTTTAATTGCTCGATTATTTCATAAATACGCTTTAATATTTTGAATACAATGTGCGTAATGAAAAATTGGGTTATCAGCTCTGTCCGTATTGAAGTTATGTTCAAATATAACTAGAAGAATTTAGAATCAGGAAAAAACTAAGAAAAATTCAACATGGTTAGGGACGTGGGCTGTCAACACTAAAATACTGAACTAGTTGTGTGGGCGTGTAACCAATGGTATAGTTTTATACCTACCCCATGTTGAGCATGTAGCCGTAGAGATTCCTGTCATCGCCTGACATCATCCACGAGACACGTGTTAGGGTCACAAAAACATGCGCGCGCCACAACGGAAAGGAGAGAGAGAGAGAGAGAGAGAAGAAAAAAGAGGGTTTCCAAAGGGAAGACTTAAAAGTAATTTTCTGGTCCATCCAGCCCAGTACCTCGCGTGAAGAGATAAGATAAAGGCGTGAGTTATGCCACGTAATTAGCTATAGCCGTGATCTCGGAAGCAGGCCTCGAGAGACCTGACAACAGCTACTAATGAGGTATGTCACTATGTCTGGTTCAGAGTTAAGCGAACACTTTCGAAACCTTACTTACTTTTTCCTTCCTTTCAGATAATTTGTATTTTCCTGACACATTTTAATGTAAATCATACGTAATAATAAGTGTATTGATTCTATCGAACTCAAAAGCTAGCATCTGCAGTCACAACGTATATTATTATTTTATTATTAGTCGAGACATGATGGTCGGCAAAAGTGCTTACTTTACCGCGAACCGCCTATACTACATACAGTACGTGCGCTGAATTAGCACAACGTTACTACAAGAGACAACATTTAAATGGAACGAGAATACTGAAATTTCTTTCAGAGTCACAGGCAAACATTACATGTCTCTTCGATTTATGTTACCCAAAGATGAATATTAAGGGGCCCGCCTCGTTGCCATAAAATCGCGCTGTAGCGTGTTTGAAGAAAAAGTTTTACACCGAAACTAATACACGTGTGTTCACGCCGTTTTTCTACGAAAAGAACACACGCTTCAGACGACAGCTCTTAAGAACTTTCAAGACAACACACGTATTAGAAATCCCCTTTTAGGGCACGTCAAAATGTGTTAAAACGGGGTTTTCAGGCTGCTATAGCGGAAAATATACTAGCCGAATACATGTGAAACCACTTAAGGGTAGTGCATTGGATTTTAGTAAAGTGACTTCGTAAATAAAACAATAGGGTCACCACTTAAAGTCCCATAGGAATTTTTTTTTTCGTGAAGACTGCGCGCCTTACAAAAATTTTGCTCGTCGAACGACGTATGAAACGCGCCAAATATTCATTTTCTTGTTCTTATAAACTGTAAAATGAGCTGGAATAAAGAACCTTTGTATGAGTACATACTTAGACCTGCCATGTATATTGTTTATTTAATGTTTTCGTGCTTGTTTGTCGTATATATCATACAGATACATGGTTGACTATATCAAACATTTTGTTTTTCTAAACGGTGTGCAGAGCGTCAGCCAATTTAACTTTATTCGAACACTGTTCAACGTTCATGAGTTGCGTTAGTAATAGCATCCAAATAGCGTCACACTATACAGTAATGGTTCCCAAACTGTTTGGTCTGGCGACCCCCTATTGGGTACGACTTTAAATCGCGACCCCTTCTTCTGTACGGTTTTTAACAGCGACCTCCTCCATTTTAACAAATAATATTTACGCACATACTTGTTTCCCAAAAGTTTTCAAACCCCTTTTGATTTCAACTTTATTCATTTGTTTAGATCATCATTTTTACATTTTCCAGTTTTTTCGAATATTTTTCGATTTTTTAAACTAATTTTAGAAGCCTGTCGTGACCCTTCTCGATACAGCCCGCGACCCCTTTAGGAGTGGTGACCCCCTAGTTTGGGAACCACTGCTGTAGATAATACCTACTACCTATCCCAGGTTCCTCAGAAATTTTCAAAGTTTTTTTTTCACGCGGCCGGATATGTAATATATTGTGTGTGCTAGCTATCATTTCTAGATTTCTCGATATGAATGTTCCGGTGCATAATATTCAAATACATACACTCGTATACACTTGTATATGTAATAGGTCAGTTACATCATAAATTTATTTGCTAATCGTTTAATGTTTCACAGAGGCGAACTATGGGTTGGAAAGTAAAATTTCGCGTATTCAATGACTAGCATGCTAGAATCCACTTCCCTATGCATACTCTAGCCCCGTCTATTCGATGGCTGTCTAGTTCTGTATCTCGGAAACATAATACACTACATAAACTTTTTCTCAAAATGCACTTTTCAACATACACATGAACAAAGTTTTGAGTACTTTTTAGTGGCATACAATATAAAGCCCGTACTGTGTCAAAACCCCACATTTTTTGTATTAAACAGCTGAATTCACTAGTGAATCACACTCTTCAAACTGCTCTCCTGAAAAAAAAAAAAAAAAAATATATATATATATATATATATATATATATATATATATATATATATATATATATATATATATATATATATATATATATATATATATATATATGATTTTGTGACATAGTATCTTGTGCCTCCGAGGTATAGAATTGTTGCTACGATGTAGCAGCAAATAGAGAATGGTTATAGCTTGTGTGTAAACAGGGCAGTGGAATCTAGCCTGTATGGTATTGAATTCGCGAAATATTCCTCTTCTTAGCCATACGTAAAGATAATTGTCAGAGATGAGGGATTATCGCGGTGAAACTTAACTCTTTGCTGGGTTTCAACACACGTTCAGCTTATTAGATTATTACTGGCTTTCTCTTCTACGTGTAGTTGTAGCCTATTTCACAGAGCCAATGAGAATGCCGATATTGTAATATGTAATGCATGTTGTTGGTCCGCAGGCAGCTACGTTGTGTCAGACGTACATCAGCCAATCATATTTGTTGCAAAAACTACAGCATTTTCAAAGGGTATGTTGGCACAAAACATTTTCGCCGTCTACCATCATATCTAACCATCATCTCTAGTTATTGGTGAGGAGTCTGCACTAGAAGCCAGTTCAGCAACTTGCGCCAAGAGTCTAGTTTGATGTGTTGTGCGAAGCTTCTAGTCAAATACGTCCATCTAGCCCGACACCATATAAAGGCTCAATTTACTGAGTACGTCTGCTTGTTCGCCAGGAATAATATTTCTATTTGCACGATTTTTACAAACTAGTTTAAAATAATCTATTGCAAGGATAAACAAAATGAAAGTTTACTTGAACATTTGCCAGTACTTCTTCTGCTAATGTAGAGAAGTAGAGTAGAAGTTGAGACCAATGAGGGGAGGTTAGAGCAGTGGCGGAGTATACGGGCGGGCAAGCGGGAGTCCCCCGAGAAAACCCATGGAAGAACATTTGTTTTCGAAGTTAAGTAATGATGGTTTAAAGAACAAACAAAGGGGGAAATGATTCAGCTAATGGTAGGAAAATATATTTATTGTTCAAAAGTAAAGGAATGGAAGCAACAATTACTGAGATCTCATTTACTCGTTAAATAGGCATTTTATGTATATTGGAAGTTCATTCCCCTGCATGAGAATCCACTATCTTGTACATACTCAATGCTCGACCATCCCCCACCAGCGGCTGCTCATCTGAACAGTAGACAATGAACGAATAGACGGGACTTGAGTATGCATAGGACATTGGATTATAACATGCATTCGCAAAATTTTACGTTCCCTACGTGTTACAGTGCCTTGCGTTAACTCATACAGTTCTGCTTTATTGTTATTAATAGCGTGTCTTAGCGGAAAGGCGTTTCTTATTTGACTGTACATCTCAGAAGAAATGTTACTGTGATGTGATTTGCAGGAAAACGTTTAAGACAAGTAACAGTTACAAGCGGACAATCACTGACCATGAACCAGAACTGCAGAAGATCGTTCACAACTGGTGCAGAATTCTCTGAACTAAAAAACAGGAGTTCCAACTAATATCCGAATATATTCCTAGAAGAGTAACATTGGGGAAATGGTCTCACTCACTCGGGTCATGACTTCCAAAATTGACCCCGGGAAGAAAAATACGTGTTTTTCTGAAAGGATTGTTGCATCAATTTGGATATTCACATGTTTCAAGCGTCATAGCGTTTTTGTTTCAACCAATTTAACGCTAACGCTTACCTACGCTGTACAACGATGAAAGTTGACTCCGTTAGAAGAAATCTTTTTATGCCAGCGCTACGCTGAGAAATTTCCTGCACACGCATGTTTTTCCAGAAAATTTATGTATATATATATATATATATATATATATATATATATATATATATATATATATATCACATTAATAATTTTAGGTTTTAAGGCTGGTACACGTTTCAGAATAAAAATCTTCTGCATAATTTTACTACTCACAACTACACCACACACGCATTCAACATTTTATAATGTAGCCTAATTGTTTCGAAGTAAAGATAATATTTTTTTGAATAAGTATTGACTTTAAGAAAATTTGTCTAAATTGATAACCAGGAAAAGTTATATAATTGCCTGGTTTGAAGGAAAAAAAAACCCTCATCAGGATATAAAATTAATGATAATAATTTTAAAAGGAATAGCGTAAATATGAGCATGTAGTCTGAAGAGGTCGCGGTTTATTAATAATGCAGTATGTCAGTTAAAGTCTACAAATATTGAAGGACAATAAAGAACACAAGAACAGAGTTATCCAAGGCAGCGAGTGATTATCAACTTAAGGGCGCGGTCACCTCAGTTTTCAACATATTTTTTCATTTCTATATTTGCTGCAGATATTTAGTTTTCTTATTTTAGACATACATTTTAATTAAATCATCCTCTTAGGAAATTTGTATATCTCTCATAGTTTTTGCGTAATGAGCCGTAAACGTCAAATTTTGCACTTTACGGTTTTATGTACGCCACTAAAAAAAACTGACATACCAAACTGAAAAAAACTCACAGTGTAGCCTATATCAATGTTATAGACTATGATTTGACATACATAAATAAAAAAAATAAAATATTTTTGTACTTAATAAAAAATGCTGAATTTTAAAATAAAATACAAAAATGTATAATTATTTGTTTCTATAGGCCTATATGTCAAATCACAACCAACACTATTGTTATACACTGTAATTTTTTTTTGGTTTGTGTGTCAGTTGGTTTTAGTGGAGTACATAAAACCGTAAACTACAAATTTTGACAATTACGACTCGTTACACAAAAACTATGAGAGATACAATTTTCTAAGAAGATTTAATCACTATTTATGTCTAAAATTAGAAAATAATTATCTGGTACAAATATAAAAATAAATAAATACGTTGAAAACTGAGGTGAACTGCGAGCTAAATTTTTCCAGGCTGGCACATTTATTTACCGTTATCTGTAGCGCCGTATTCAACCATACGATACCGGTACTGTTTTGTTAGGTTAGAAAAATAATTATTGCCACCTAAAGAAACATTTCCAACAGAAAGTACTTGCTTCGGGGCCTTTGTTGAACTTACTTTGCAAGTATCGTTAACGTAATAATATTGATAGTAATAATTCAATATGGTTAAAGAGGCCGTGGTAAGTACGTTCATACAAGTATCGCGGCGGGCGGTCTGCCTAGACAATGGGCTCCGGCCGTGACGAAGGCGCCGAGAATGCGGGTGTTAGTTCCGAGAGACGCCACACAATGGAGGGCGGCGCTGTGAGCCTGCTGCTCCACTCCACAGAGCGCAGCACGGTCGGCCATTGTCGGCGCGCCGGCTCGAATCGAGGTTATGTCCGGGCGCACAATGCACGCCGCGGGTGCAGCGGTAGTGCGCGCCATCCTCACAGCGATGACAATAAAGCGAATTAAAGCCACACAGCGAGTTGCAGATTTCGTAATATATAATAGCTTCTACCAGGCACTTCTCACTGACTGAAGATTACCCAAGTTTCCTTGCGTCTGACAACTTACCAACGAAAAATTAATGGTACACAATGCAATATGAAAGAAATGAAACGTTGTGTCAACATAGCCTTGAAAACACTGACACAACGTAGCTGTCTGCAGACCAATAACATGCATTAAATATTAAAATAGCGGCATTCTTATTGGCTCAGTCAAATAGGGCAGTAGCTCCACGTACAAGGAAAAGCCAGTAATCTTTTGATAAGTTGAACGTATGTTGAAGCCTAGCAAATAGTCAAGTTTTTCCGCGAT
>PNEQ01036693.1:5691-15807 GCA_003012365.1 Medauroidea extradentata | reverse complement strand
CCATCATCTCTACACATAATATATTTCAGAACTGAATATGCAGGTTAATAGACGGGTTTCACAGTTACCGCCTGTCTTCATAACAAACATCACCTATCGTACTAATATGGCACGGCATTATTATTTACTATTTTAGGTACGTGTGTGACGGACTTGGAACGAAGCAGCAAGGCCAACTGTCGCGTACCAATGTTGCCAATCATACACGAGGTACAATCAAATATCGTAAAAGGACAATATGGGAAAGTACAGACTTTTAGCATTGTTAGAGCGGGAGACGTTTTATAAACGGTGTGAACTGGAAACACTAGCAAAAATTGCATCCTTATCTCTATTTTCTATGGTGTTTATACATTTATGGACTAAATTTCTCTTAGGCTAATAGTATAAGAATGAGTTTATACATATTTCAAATTTTAGCTTAACAAAATAATAACTAAAGAGTATAATTATATTCCAAAATCATGATTGTATTTCAATTTATAAATAACAAAATACAAAATTAAAACTTCCATAGAGCAATGTGCTACTGTGGGAGGAACAGCGCTTATATCGGTGTAAACTGTAATTAAATAACATGTCTCCTTTTTTTCTTCTGACTTTCCTATACTGTCCTTGTACAATATTTGGTACAATGGCGCGGAACAGGAACTGAAGTTGTGTGGAGTAAAAGCCGTGTTAAATAAAAGGGGAGGGGGGAGAGGGAGTATAATTTTAACACATTGCCAAATTCTCTAATAGTTACTGCCAGTCACCAAACATCTTTCTAAACATTATACAAAGATTTCATGTAACTTTTCTTTGTACACAAATATCAGTAAGTAAATAAAGGCATTTTACGTAAACTCGCCCTTATTTTTTACGAGAGGTGACCTTTTGTTCAAAATTGTGACAGTTATGTGTAGTATCTTACAGCCTCTCAACTCGTACGTATGATCTCCGCTCTATGAAATTTAAACTAAAAATTCGTAAATTCGTACTTTCGAAATAAGATATAAAAAAACGTAAAAAAAAACATTTTTCTTTACGTCTCGAAGTGTTGTCTAGACATAAGTTATACAGAAATCAAAATGTGAAAACAGTCCGCCTAAATTCAAATCATACCGTATTCCATTACGGCGAATAAAATAATCCAATTAGCGGATATAAACAGTAATAACTGTAGTAATGCTATAAGGCAATTTTATTCTGTATAGTTTTACCTAGTTACACTACACAATTTTAAATAAATCGTTGTTTAATTTCTGCAGGTTTTTTTTTAATCTGCCGAAAGAGTACTAATTTTGTTAATCTCGAATTTTTAGTGCTAGTGTCACCCATCTGAGTCATTGTTGAATGTGTTAAAATATAAAGTTGTTTGAGCAGAGGAACGTGGTCATATGTCTGTTTGCAGAAAGTCATTGACAACAGCTATGTTGTTGAAGACCTCGACCTAGGTGAGCAGAGGGACGTGCTCGTATGTATGTCTGCAGAAAGTCATAGACAACAGCTATGTTGTTGAAGACCTCGACCTAGGTGAGCAGAGGAACGTGGTTATATGTCTGTCTGCAGAAAGTCATAGACAACATCTATGTTGTCGAAGACCTCGACCTAGGCGAGCAGAGGAACGTGGTCATATGTCTGTCTGCAGAAAGTCATAGACAACAGCTATGTTGTTGAAGACCTCGACCTAGGTGAGCAGAGGGACGTGCTCATATGTATGTCTGCAGAAAGTCATAGACAGCAGCTTTGTTGTTGAAGACCTCGACCTAGGTGAGCAGAGGGACGTGCTCATATGTATGTCTGCAGAAAGTCATAGACAACAGCTATGTTGTTGAAGACCTCGACCTAAGTGAGCAGAGGGACGTGCTCATATGTATGTCTGCAGAAAGTCATAGACAACAGCTATGTTGCTGAAGACCTCGACCTAGGTGAGCAGAGGGACGTGCTCATATGTATGTCTGCAGAAAGTCATAGACAACAGTTATGTTGTTGAAGACCTCGACCTAGGTGAGCAGAGGGACGTGCTCATATGTATGTCTGCAGAAAGTCATAGACAACAGCTATGTTGTTGAAGACCTCGACCTAGGTGAGCAGAGGGACGTGCTCATATGTATGTCTGCAGAAAGTCATAGACAACAGCTATGTTGCTGAAGACCTCGACCTAGGTGAGCAGAGGAACGTGCCCAGTAACTACTGATTACAGGCTGCCAAGATCGCAGTAAAAGCGCGGCGCCATGACTTTAAGTTAGAATTACCTCTCTCTGGCCTATTATTGCAATCGAGCTTGATCTAATAAGTCTTGCCCTCACGCCGAACAGCCTTTATTTCGACCAATTAAGGGAGCAAGTGTTACTACTTGTTGTAACTGCTTGGATACCAAGTGCTCCTTTTTTTTCCACTGCAGTACTTCTGTATCGCACGCAATATTTTACTTGAAAATGAAAATACCTCTGTGGCTGCTCTGTGTTCAACATCGAACCTACTTTTATTTCGCTCAAAACAATTTTATGAATGTTAAAACTCATCATTGTTGAAGTGAAAGGTAATCTATCCTGTGTAACTCAGTAATTTGTGATAGCATCTATTAAGTCATTTTAAAACGATTTCATTATTAGATTAAATTAATTTTTGATTTAGGTATGAACAAATTTCACGTACCCAATACGGTTTCTACCAATTTACTGAAAATAACACGTCTCTGACATACTTTATTTTTGTTGTATTTAATTAATTTCGTACAAAATCCCCTTGGCATGGCATAGTCTAACTGTTTAGGTATGCAGTTAGTTGATTCATTGCTCGCGAATCTTGCTTCGTTTTGCCTTAAGGGTTTGTTCCCGAGTTTTTTCAGACTGGTGCCAATAACTCAAAAAATTTTTAACCAAAAGTTTTGAAAAAAATTGAGTCAATGTGCAATCACACGATGCACAACGCTGTGGACGCGTTTTTTTAAATAATGTACCATTCGCCAGCAAAAAAATAATTTCCTTCATTTTTGCTTATTTTCACGACGAAAAACGTGGTACTTTGGGTAATGGAATCTAAAAACCCGTTCAGTATAATTCTACAAAAAAATTCAGCTACAAATTATAACATATAAGTGTCAAACCTGTGCAACGAAATTTTGATATGAATGTTAGGTAACAATAAAAAAATATTTTCGAAATCACTGCAAAACTCCGTAACAAGGCCTTAAGGGTGTTCAAGTGCGATAAAGTCATAATTTTATATTTATATGAAATAGTGTTAGTTTTGTAGACGATACTTTTGAGTGCAGTTTTCTCCTACGAAACAATTTTAGCTTAGTTATTTTTATAACGATGCGTCAAAGTCAAAATTTGCATGTTCTGCTGCCATGCAAATAATGAAAACTAATTGACTGAAGTACGTGTAACAGTTCACAGTAAAATTACATATTATGTGCTACGTAATAAAAGATCTGAAAAATGCCCGCGAACTCTTTTAGTATTTAAAAAAAAATTGATGAATTTGAGACTTTTTTTCTGTATCGTTGCGATATTTTTAAAATTCAAAATATTACGTGGTGGGTTTTTGAAAGTTTTATTGCATAGCTCATGGGACGTAAGTTCACAGTGAATTGTTTTGTTTAAGTAGGTGAACTGGTTTTCACTATTTGCACGGCAGTGTAAGAAGCAAATGTTGACTTTGACGCCTCGTTATGAGAAAACTACATGAGAGCTAAAATTGTTTCGTAAGAGTACAATGTACCCACAAGAATCGTTTACAAAACTAACAATATTTCATAAAAATATAAAAATATGATTTTATCGTACTTTAACACCCTTAACAGGATTGTTGCGTGATATGTATTTTATTTTGAAGTTGTGGTGCGGTACAGATTTAATTTACTAACACATTTTAAGTTACATATATATTTAAATTTTTTTTGAAATAATTAGTTTGATTGAAAAATTCCCAGAACATACTTTTGACACGTACTACGAAAAGGAACATATTCAAATTAATGTCCATCATTCACATAGTAATACAGGAGTTGGTTACAATGATGTCTGGAGAGTTAAATGATTCATAATTTAAATTGAATTTCCTGCGGATGTTGTAAGATAAGTACAAAATAGTTTTGTAACAAAAATAACCAATTTTGTTTCGAAACATCGTTTAATTTTAGGCAAATACTGATAGATAAAATCAATATTTATCTTGAAACACTAAGCAAACGTTTTTATTATCATTATTTGCCTCATTGATAAGGATGTGCCTTAAGACACGTGTTCTGTAGCGTGTGTTCTGAAAGAGTGCGTTATTTTTAGCATCGCTACAAATTCTGCTTGAATGCAGTTGTAACTAACAACTTAGACACGTACATTTTGGCAGGTAGTCACAGGGAGCACTGTACCAGGCCCCATAAACAGTTTAACAAATTTACTGTTTCCCACGCAGCGATCTCCTAAAGTGAGTGGACCATGTTTTACGGAACATGCCCGGCTCTCCGCACCAACTCCACTCCTGCACCGGATCCCTAGGGTATGACAGGTGACTACAGCCGATTGCTGCACCGTGCAATCAAGGACATTTGCCAGTTCCGTGGAAATCTCTTCACCCCTACCAAGTCTGACTTGAGATCACATGTTCCTTCGCCAGCAACTCTAATGACTGGCATCATAGTATCGGCAGTCCTTGATGGTGACCAGTTATGAGCAGTATTGAATGCGTTGAACAGGTGACTATTACCTTACACTGTTATGACGCGATTTCAGTAAACTGGACTCTCTTCCGAAGAGACCTGGTTTGTATTCTCACCCACGTCATCTGTATTTTGGTTCCCCATTCCAGTGCTGGGGCATTAACAATCCATTCTCCTTATGTTTCAGATCATCTTAGGCATTTTCTTCTAGTCAAATGATCTCTATGTTCTCGAGATGTTATGTCCCACCACAAGCATCGCCGAACACTAACCTGTAGGATATTGTCATTTGGTAACGTTATTTATTAAACTGTGTTGGTGTAAATAGAGCTCAGATGGAAGCAATGCCTTTTACAAACACATTGTGAGACAAAATTAGGGTCAGCGGTATTGTTTGATTGCTGGGGTGACTCGGAAAGCGCAACAACTAATGGTTCTAAGGGAAATGGCTGCTATAGGCCGCTCAATTTAAACTGAACATTCCGCGACATGAACCAAACTATATTTGATCGGTGCGAAAAATGTAAAGTTTTGATAGGGGTGAAACATTCACACTGATTTTTAGTTACACCGTTCTTTTCTTATTAAAAATGGAAAGCATGAATGCAAAATCACGGAAAGAAATTTTAAGCACTGCTCACTTAATCGTGATCAATCTATAGTGTGAATTATTTGATTTCTGTAACACATATTGCTTCCCTTTCAATCACGAAACCGTTTCGTACAAATTTGAACTTTAACATAACATTATACGAAAAACACGAAAGCTAAAAAAAATCAGAAAAATATAGTTAATATTAATTTTCTTTTAAACGAACAATATATCGTATGACGACGTTTTACGTGCAAAAGTGGCAACACTTCGCGGGAAAAGTCCCCCTTTGAGCTCCACGTACAGGTATTATTTGACGTACGTTATGTCAAATAAACGTAGGCTCGTGTTAGGACTGATCGGGAGTTTAACCTGCACCCATAACATGTAGGTTATAATGGTAGCAGTGAGATAAGTAAGATAACTGAGGAGCGCAAGATGGGACTAACTACAGTGCTATGTTGCCACATTGTGCATGTAAAAATGTCGTATATTTTGACTCTTATATTATTGCCTCCTTTTTAGTCGAGAATTCGCGAGGTGTGCTTACTATGCGGATAACTTTGGTGGATATATTGTATATATGATACAAGGTGGAGCTGAACTCTATCGACAAACTTTAATAGACGGTTCGTCAGAAAAAATAGATTAAAAAAGGACATAACATATAGGCTAAGTCTATTCCAAAGGGGTGTAACCACCCTTGAAAAATTCTGTAGCAACCACCATTCTTGAAAACTAAGTGGGTTGTACCATTGCTATCTCTAACACAAGGCCGCGGCCTTAGATCTGGCAATGCTGCCAGTAAGTGTAATTTTAACACTTATTTTGTCTTGCCAAAGGCAGTGGCTTCCCCTGATTCGCCAGTATGTATAGAGCAGAATAACGAATCAGGTACAGCCATTGCCTTTGGAGAGCGAAAAGAAGTGTTACAATGACCCTTCCTGACAAGGTCGCCAGATGTATGGCCGCGGCCTTCTACTAAAGGTGGCTATGGTTGTACACATGTCATGCAAAACATATTCTTCTCATTTACAACAGCATTGTTCATGGTGTTTTTATGCTGAAAGCAGCAATTTTATACGTATTTAACTTTAGGTGTACAACGAAAGATTTGCTGGTGGCACATGATAACGATGTCTTAAACGGTAGTTATGTAATGTGTTGGAACGAGTGTCATGCCTTGTGTCGTCCACACAGACGCCAAGAAGTATTGCTGAAGAGCCTGCAGGGTCTGTGTTTGCGCAGTCGCAACACTGATCACCTCCCGCCTAACTCCAGTGGTAGGTAAAATTATACATTTATCGGCGCAGAGCAGTCTTAAGGCTGAATGTTCCTCGCGCACCACGTACCTGATTGCCTCTATACGCAAGTCGCTCAGCTGGCGTGTGTTTCCCCCTTGAGAACTTCTCTTAGAAAGTTTGTTTTTAATTGTGTGAAGCCCTTTAGAGAGTTGTGGTTGTTAGAAGCAGGCATTCCCCTACAGAACGAAGGACGAGGGGAAAGTGTGGCTGGTGGTGGGGGTTAGAGGTGATTGTTGTGGCTTACTTGTTAGCGCACGTGGAGGTTGTTGTTGAGCACCGCCCGCGTCGACAGCCACGCTGATTGATGAAGTCTCCATCACCCCATCCTCCTCCACACCTCATCAACGCGCCCGTCAACCGCCGCCGGCGATGATGGATGAGGTGGAGCGAGAGGTGTCAACGTGACGACTACAACCTGCAGTACTGCTAGCACCACTTGTTATTCCTCTGTCACCCCCCTCCTTACCACTCACTTTCATCATTGATTCAATGCTTTCATAGTCCTTTTTCGAGGATGCATTCCTCGTCGTCGACTTGCCATATTGTCTATTCTTCGTGGCTAGTCGTGTGACATAATGGCGAACAGTGAGGAGATGTTAGTCAGCACTCAACATCTAGGACTCTGGCGCTGGTGACTGGTTGTATCATGTGAGTTATGGAGCAGCTCCGGGGTTAAGATGCGAGGAAACGGGAGATCACCGAGAAAACCCGCCGACAAGTGGTATCGCCCGGCACAATTCCCACGAGCGAAAATACGGGGACCGACCCAGTCGGTAATCGAGTCAGGATCACCTTGGCGGGAGGCGAGTTCTTTAGCCACTGTGCCCGCCGCGGTCCCTGTGGTAGTGATGTTAGATCGTCAATGTTATGTTATGGTACTGGGGATTCAAAATTATGGTACTATGACCCAAAATTATAGTTAAAGACCGGAATAATTCGCGTGTTCACTGACCCGTCGGCTGGCCTCCAAGTATGTTTGTGAACTGAAGCAGACAACAATTGACAATTGTACATTGGCTGACGCAGTGAGTGAAACGGGTCTGTATTCAGTTCAGATTTATTATTGATTCAAAAACTTCCAGGAAGAGTCGAGTAAGTCAATGACCAATCGGGAACGTGATACACACCTATAGTTCCTGTAACTATAGCTTGCGCCTAAAAGAAAACGCGAATTTTCAGGTCTCTAATTATAGTACATGCATAACGCATGTGTTTAAATCACAATTTGCTATCTTTAACTTTCATTGTTCAGTTGTTTCAGTTTTACACTTCTAATATCAAATATGTACAAATGAAATATCTTAACGAAAGATGAAAATTGGCCAAGATGTACAGATTTGTATGTTGCCTTAAGGGGCCCGCCTCGTTGCCATAAAATCACACTGCAGCGTGTTTGAAGAAAACGTTTTACACCGAAACTAATACACGTGTGTTCACGCCGTTTCTCTACGAAAACAACACACACTTCAGACGACTGCCCTTAAGTACTTTCAAGACAATACACGTATTAGAAATCCCCTTTTAGGGCACGTCAAAATGGGCCCAAACGAGATTTTCAGTCTGCTATAGCGGAAAATATACTAGCCGAATACACGTGAAACCACTTAAGGGTAGTGCATTAGACTTTAGTAAAGTGATTTCGTAAATAAAACAATAGGGTCATCACTTAAAGTCCCATAGGAAATTTTTTTTTTCGGTAAGACTGCACGCCTTAAGCGTAGACGCCCTTAGCACCATACCTCACTCACACAAACACATGTGCCACGTGGCGGGCCCCTTAAAACTGTCTCTTAGACTTTTTTTTTTAACTTTTTTTATTTTTTAATAAAAATGTTTGATACAATGGCAAGTCTATCGCCTCGCCACTGAACCAAACATTCGCCCCTTTAAGTGAGTCTATGTCATATAATCCCCAGTGACATTTTGCTTCGTGTAAGTGACGTAATTGGACGTTGGCGTGTGGCAGACAGACAAGACAAGACGAACACAAACACTCAGTCCTGAATCCGAGGAAGTGACTGTAAATGCCACCTCCCCGGCCGGGAATCGAACCCGGGATCCCTGACCTAGCAGCCAGGAGCCAGGAGCGCTAACCACTGAGCCAAGAGGTCGGACCAGACAGGATTGACCAACAGTTAAGTGTAGTCCACTATTCTCAACACGATTAGACTATATTTCTGAACACTTTTTTTGCTATCCAGCTTCAGAACACCGCAATTTATTTTTACGAGAACGTACTCAATGATCGTCATTTTTCTTCTTCGCTTTAATTAGTTACAACTTACACCACTTTGAAAACGAACTTGCAATTTCATCCCAATTTCATAATATTGTAACAAAATCACTGAGCAGGACAGGGAAGTACCATTTCAATGACTGGTAAGTCAAGACTGATAAATGATTCCACAGTGTGAACTGCGAAGTGTTTGTCTTTGTGTATGCAGCAAAATATTATTTTAGGAGTAGGTCATTAATTATAAAAGGGAATATAACCTGAGAAGGTTTATCTGCAAATGTGAATGCTGTGACAGGATATCTAATGTTAAGTTAAGTATAAAGATACGCCTCTCCTTAGCCTTTAGGCGCAAGTCACCGAACTAGTGTGCAGTCTTCTCTCCTACAACTACCCTCTATGAGATATGGTTTCAGTCACTTAACAGAAAATAACTTTTAAATGTGTTTGGAGGACCAGAAATGGATACACACACGTAAAAATGTTCCTTGTATGTCATTTATAAGCAGACATCACTAACGCGTGTGGAGTGGTTTCGAATAATTTTTTTATCTATTTTAAACGAATTACGTTAATTTTGCGTTGTAACATCATATCTCATAATAGTTAATCAAAAATGTCTATTTAAGAAGACATGGTACATTGTTTAGTTCTAAATGCACCAGTTAAATATTGTACGTTTCTCGAAGGCAGTTTGCGAAAATGAACAAACAGCAATCCCACGCAGGAGTTTAGGCCGACTTTTTGAGCCAAAATTTCCCTCGAGTGACGTATTTATGTACAATTACTGTCGCGCAAACTCACCTGCATTTAATTGCAGCGCAGAAAATCACGCTTAGCAGATGCATTATTCTGGGTAAACGTTTGCTCATAAAGTTAGCTGATATCATTATCTACATTTGGCTCGCGGCAAAGTGAGAACTTCTGAAGACCGTTGCGTCTAGAACAATAATTGAAATATTTTTTATTCTTACGTGGAGAGTATATAATACAGTAATATAAAATTATACACATTTGATTGTAATTTAGGGTGGTTTGTTTACATTTATAGTTGCAGGGAACTATTCATTATCTGAAAGGAATAAATTAACCGGCTTTTCAAAAGTGATCGTTTTATCCTGAACTATCGGTAAGGACGTTGTTAAGTATATACCATATTGAGATTTTAAATATTTGTTGCAATGGGAGTTTACAATTAGGATTTATTGGTATGTGCACATACGTCATTGCTCATGTTTGGTTGACCGAACTTGTATTGAAAGACAAAGTGACAAAATACAAAAAAAAAAAAAAAAAAAAAAAAAAAAAAAAAAAAAAAAAAAAAAAAAAAAAAAAAAAA
>PNEQ01036684.1:0-16870 GCA_003012365.1 Medauroidea extradentata | reverse complement strand
AAACAATAACTAAACAATACACTACCATGATCAACTTTACTATTGTACATTAACTCTATACAGTTTTGATACATTCATTATAAAATACTTATTATTAGTGTTAACACTCTAGAGATCTCTTTCCATTCACACTTGTTTGACATATACTTTATGCATAATTACAGTGATAACTACTACTAATTACGGGGGCTGCTACAATGTTACATACAGTCCTTTATGTTCGTCATCAGCAACGTCGTTTATAGGCCTGCCTAACTGAATTGCCTCTGACAAATGTAGCCTGTCGTGAAACTACATAAGTTTGAACATTCCTACAAAAATTTACAAAGACGGTTTTAATGTGTGCATAATAACTTCATACGCTGTATCAATCTCCGCCAAATGTAATGATGGACACATGGTAAAGAAATAGCAAGGCCCATTAAAATGCATTTTTCCACTATGTGTATTAAATTCATTCGTCTCCGACGATATTAGTTTACATGGGAAGTCCTGCACACGGTTGTTTTCCATTCTTTAGGCATAAATGAAAGTATTTGTATTTATTAACGTAATTAAAAAAATACGTTGGGAAGCCAAATAGAGTTATCAATGCTAAACTTTCAAAACAAACCTTTCTGGTTTTTTTTTTTTTTTTAATCACAACTTGTTTGTTTACTGCCAGTAAACGTCCGAGTGGCCACAGCCACTAGCAGGTGCTCTTCCTGCCATTTCGCTGCCAGCGGAAAATGGCACTTGCACTCGGCTAGTATAACTGGCAGACCACGCCAACAAACATACACTTTCTACCTTTCTACCTGCTAGTCAAATCGCCCATAAGTCGTCAACAATTTCACCAACTGGTGGGCCAATGCAAATTATTTGAAGTAAAATGTATGGTCATTGATTTCTGACGTATAACATTGTAGCTTATTGATGGACGATCTTGCCAATTCACGTGTACGCAGTAGCTGGTTATGGTCAAGTAGCAGGCATTATCGCAAGTTAACAAAAATACTCCGCCTGTTGTATTTGCATGTCGAGAATGGCAAGCAAAATTTCAATTCTCGGCATATACAAATTAAATCAACAATTTCGTTTTAAGCAAGGAACTTACGGGAAGCCAGGGAGGATATTTTTCGAACTCATATTGGACTTTTTTTTTTAAGCGCTTAAGGGTTTTCGAGTTGTGTATGTTATAATTTTATATTTTCATGAAATAGTGGTAGTTTTGTAGACCTTACTTGTAAGCACAATTTCCTCTTACGAAACAATCTAAGCTCTCATAGTTTTCTCATAGTAATACATCAAAGATAAATTCCCATTTTACATTGCCATGCAAATAGTGAAAACTAATTTATTTACTTAAATAAAATAATCCAAATGTAATAACATGCCATGGGTTACGTAACCAACCATTTATAAACCTATAACTTAGTATTTTTAATCTGTAAAAAAATTCTAATTGTGCAGAAAAACATTTGCGGACTCAGAAATTTTTAAAATACAAAAATTTTTCTCTGTGAATTTTTCTAACACTAGGTTGCGTAGTCCATGGCACATTATTTTACTGTGAATTATTTCTTTTATGTAACACAACTGGTTTTCTCTATTATAACGGCAGCGTAACGTGCAAATTTTGACTTTGACTCACTATTTTGAGAAAACTATGCGAATTAGATTTTTTTTGTAAAAGTCAACTGTAGTCTCAAGTATCACGTAGTATACTATTATTATTTCGCAAAAAATATAAAATGTTGATAATAAACGCCCTTCAACGTCCATAAAATATAGAATAGCGGGAATAAACATTTTAAGTAGTACAAATGTAAGTTACCCACGTGTGCGGAATATTTTGTTGCGTGATACATAAATCAGACGACGACAAAATATCAATAAATTGTGTAATTTTAAAGTATACAAAATGTTTTAATTAACTAAGGGATAACTACACGAAACGAGACACTGTAACTTGTTACTGTCGTCATTATTCTGAAGATAAACAGAGGACTTATTCGTTAGTACTAGCCCATATTATTAATTTTCAGTTTAGCGTAATACGCTGTGAATAAGAAAAATTATTCCCATCGTATTACGGCTAAGTGCTGTTAAAATAATTGTTCACAAGACTCAATTAAGTAGCAAAACAAGCCCCTTAGTGTTGCGGGTTATTACGTAAACACGATTTCTTTCTGTGGAGACCGAGTGTCCGCAATGCAATAAAATGTACGGAAAGTTTTGTATTTTGTACCCACGCAACCAAATTCTGCTTCTTATTGTCTTGTGCCTTATTCAAACAATGTCATATGAATAGCTATTAACACACATGTTTGTTTTTATTCAATAAATATGATAGTGTTTCAAGACTTTACACGAAGGTATAAACAAGCTGTAAACATAACATTGTGTTAAATAGCTTCGCACGAATAATACAAATAATTGTTTCTATTTCCCAAAAACTTCGGTACTCTGAAAACGGTGGTACAGTTATAAACTTCAGTATTCCAAAATACGTTTCGCAAATCTACTTTGCAATATGTTTATTGAACGCTAAGGAGTAATGTTATGATTGTGGAAATATGATGACGATTCTGAAGGGAACCAGCAAACTTTAACCACTAGGCCCCAGTGAACAAATGTTAAGAATATTTGCGCTTTTGGTTTTATATTGTGTTCAAATAACCTTTTATTTCAATTACTTGATGTTACTGCATTTTGCTAATTGATTTCTCTCTGAAAAACAATGTCCAACTAAGAGATCAAGAAATTACTTGAATCTCAGCATACCCATAATATTGTAACCCCTGACTACTGATTTAATAATTTTAATGAAACTCGGTCCTATTGATCATCCGAAATCTTAGTCTCTCCCCTTCTTATTTTCCCTACCTTATCAAAAACAATAAAAATACGCAAATTTCACTTTACTTACGTAATCTGAATCCCACTTTCTAATCGCCACTTTTACCTGAAAATATTGCAACTTAACTCACCAACCTACATGTACCCAAACGTTCAAAGCCATCAAAAATTGTTCGCAATACAAACAATTTAATTTTTTACATGTTTTAGGTAATGTAAGTGGGCTTTACGCCTCGTCTAGAGTGAGGACATTAGACAAGGTTATACATATAACTTGGTACAAGGACAGGAGCTGGGAGAGGAGTCGGCCATGGCCTTTGTTAAGGAACCATCACAGCATTCGTCTGGAGTGATTTCGGGAAACCATAAAAACTTAAATCAGAATGGCCGTAGCCGGGATCTAACCCGGGTCCTCTCAAATGTGAATCCAACGCGTTACCGTTGCGCCACCTCGCTAGGTACATGTCTCGGGCTTCTGGGTTGAAGTTACAATCCAGAAGCCTAAGACACGCAGAAAACGTCTGCGAAAGCCTTTAATCATATTCATTTTTCATTTATAATTAGAGCAGCACCTTAAGTGCAATTAATTTTAATTACAAATGAATAATCAGTAAACTGTGTAGAATATTTGAAACATGTGAATGAATGAAGTAGACCGTTATTTTTTAATTTTAATTTTTATAAATTACGGTGATGTGATGTTAAGTTACATGGAATTCGAAAATGTGAGTTTTGTTAGTTTCACTCTTTGGGGTATGTTTTATGAAAAGTTATCATGATGCGTTGGAACTGCGGACTTCATGGTGCTGTGTACGTTTTCTGTGCATTAGAGTAATATATGTCATTAATTTCTCGGTACTTTAATTAGTCTTGATGCGAAGTGGGAGACCAATTGCGGTTTAGTAAAGGTTCGATTAATTTTAGTGGTTTAAATATACGTCAAAAAACTTTTGATTGAGTACCTATTCTACATCACTGGAAAGTTGAAATGTTGCATTGAAAAACAATATGTTAGCTATTAACTTATTTATGTCTCGCATTTAATAACATATTTTGATTTTATAAACAAAATAATTGAAAATGTTAATGAAAGTTGCTGTTGTATGCACACATATTTTGTAATGATCATATAACATATTTTTATGCTGCTTTCACAATGTATTATCTTTTGGTTCTATAAATAACTGTGAGCATGTACGAGTCAGTGCCAACCCTTCACCACCTAATAAAAGAAACAGTGGCGGGCATAATGCGTAGCTAGGTAAGGTAAGTTCTTTGCGATATCTGTATACAACTCTTGAGGGAAGGTCATACCATAGAACTACGAGGTCCAGTGAGCTGGAAAACGTAACTACTAATCGTGTACAGGAGGCAAAGTAAGAATTCTCCTGTAAAATAACGTCGTATGCCGCTTATGTCGTTCATCTCCAAGAACTTGAACTATCCAGTTTTCAAAATGTACAATTGGCATAAGACACCATTTCACTTATTATACACGTTCACACTTTCCCGCGGCAAACTAAACCTATCCAGAGGAGTGACAAGCGTTTGTTTACACACACATGCACGCACACGGGTTTATAAAATAATACTTATTTTGATTTACATTGTTTAATGAAAATGTAGAACTTATCTTTCACCTTAAGAGATCAACTTCGGTTGACTACTGAAAATGAATTCAGTGAAACATAAAAATTGGAGCATAGACTACGTATTTGTAGGAAATTATAATGAAAACATATATTAAGATTAACAAATTTAAGAACAAAGATCCGGGTTGCTTTCTATTTCCAAGAGTTACAAAATGACTGCACTACAGTAACACATCACAAATACTAAGAATCGTGTCGCAAAAATTATAATTTCACAGTTTTAATGTCTTAATATTTTTTTACTTAGAATTGTATGATTACATTCAAGAAATACACACATATACATAGTTTATAAGCAAGAAAACACGGAATCATGTAACAAACATAGGACTTCAGTAAGAATATGAAATTTTCATATCTTCCCAAATAGTTAAATAATAGTTTCCATATAAGTTATAAATGAGTTAGATATTACAAATTACCCACAAAATTGGCACATTATTGTCAAACCATCAGCTCTTATAAGTTCCGAAAGGAAATACGTATTTAGCTTTTGAACTTCGCATTTTAATTCCTGGAAGACAGGCAACACGCTTTACATTCGGCGTTGTGGTCATTTCTGGTTTCGGCGTTGTGGTTATTTAAGGTTTCGGCGTTATGGTATTTCTACATTGTGGTACACTTCAAAATATGGTCAGCATATTTAGTGACTAAATGTAGGCTAAATTTGTATTTGTGTAACTATAGTATGGTGATTTTTCGGCGTTATGGTATTTCGGTGTTGTGGTCATTCGGCGTTGTGGTAAACAGCACTTTGCTGGCCTTCGACGTTAGGTTCAAACTGGCTTTTGGCGTTATGGTATTCGGCGTTATTGTACATTCGGCGTTATGGTATTTCTGCGCTCTGGTAACGACCCGTGTGTGAAAATTAATATCCCGAACTTCTCTGGTGATTATTCTCGCCACATACCAAAGAGTTAATATTGACAATAAGTGTATTTAAGGGCAAATTGAGAGGCCCGATACCCCCAAGATTTTTGCTCTTTACAGCATTTTGCCCTAAGTGTGAGAATTCTCACAGCATTGCTCATCTGACCCATGGTGGTAGTGCTCACCCATGTCAATGGTGCGTTGGCACCCGATTTATTTAGTTCTACTTCGTTTCGCGTTTGAAGGAACCCGTGATAGGTTCATCTAACTTGAATAAATATTTCAAGAAGGGCAATTTATATACTACATTCAGTTTCTCAATCGCAAAAATAATGTCACGGCCAATAATATTCTAAACAATTAGAAAACATATAAAGAGAGCCAAATAGAATATTTGGCGTACAGTTATTATTATAACCAACTTGAACAGTCGCCGATAAGGCGACACAACCAGTCAAGAATCATGAACGAACTGTTCAACAAATAAATATCCAAGAACTTCATATTAAACTTTGACATCAGGATAGAAAGGAAAATAAACTAAAATTGCATGCGAATCACTTTATACAAGCAGTTTCCGCCAATAAATTGTAAACAAGGCTGTTGTATAAAAATGATCGTTAACTAGCACGTTAACATAAAACCGGCCACGTGATAAGTGATAGCTAAAACAAAACTAAATGATAACAGTTTAATGATTTGCCTATGCAAAAGCCGAGTTTTGTGCATAGATACTGTAAATAATACATATGTGAATTATACTGGCCCCTCAAGTCTTACATTTGCATGTCAAATTTACTTACAAGCCTTAGTATTTGGCACATTATTCTCGAGGGACGTGATGAGTCAGCCTTGATGATGCCTCAGACCTCGGTTAACCGAATATGATATTTCTTGATGGGTAAGATGAGTACTCACCCGAAAAGTCACCAGAAAGTTACAAAATGCTATTCAATAATGTGACGAGACAGCACTCGGCTTAGCGACCCGACGAGCCATGCCAGCCCCTCTCCTGCTCGCTACCGCAAGTTTCGGTAGTGAGTCGGCGAACTGCATCCCTCCTAGTCCCCGTCGTCTTCTCGCCCCTGGCGACGAGGGTCGCTCATGCCTGGCTGACGTCACAAGCCGTCTAAATGGGTGGGCATCTGTCAATCATCCTTGACAGGCGCTCAGTTCGGACGTGACTGAATGTTACCGCAACACATGTCAATTTCGGCTTGTGTCAACCAGCTTTTTTGGCGAGCTATGAGAATGTTCTCGGTGTCGCTGCAGGCCACTACAAATACCGGCCCACTGCGAGCAGCGGCAGAGTGATTGTGGCGTTCAATCTGTAAGTGTTTGAAGCGGAATTGGCAGCGACGCGAGACTGATTGATCAAGGAGAGACTGTGCGGCAAGTAAGGACGATGGTGGGAAAGTTGGAGTGATGTGAGTGAGTGCGAGAGCAGAACAACAGGTTAGACTGTAGTTGTACATTGCGAGACATCTCTGGAAGGAGACTTACGAGATCGAAAGACTGAATTGAGAGAAAGATAATTATTAATTGTATCCTAAGAGTAGTGATTTAGACTTTAGGGAGATTACCTGTAAGTAATATCTGTAAATATTTGTCTAATGAGTGTGAATCGCAAGATATGTATGCTTAATATAGAAAGTTTGATAGAAATAGTAATAACTTAAGACTTTGAATTTAGAACATTTAATTAAATTCATTTATCAATACCTAAACCCTCCATCCCAGCCGAACCTGGCAGCGCCCAGGGCAGCATAGTTGTTACAATGATAATCGTTTACTCTTTGAACTGACATAGATTTTATTGTTGTCAATATAAACTATTTTCATTATTTATTGTAAAGTTTGGATAACTCCAGAGATTATTCAAGACATACTTCGTATAAAGTTTCATATCCCATTTTTCATAGGGTATCACATCACAACGTTTGAACTTGTAGTTCAGGAGCATCTCGTAGAAATCAGAAATTGTTGTGTATAGGCTGGGTTTACTGACATTATTCGTTACACACATAATCGTAGCGTAGAACAAACCACCTGGTTTATGTAATAAATTAGCAGTAAGCAGATGTCATTGTTCCTTGCCATTGCATCAATGTTTGTATCACTGCGATGATGTGTGATACAAAGGTATGCTAGTCGCCTATTCATAGCATATACCAGTTAGGTTCAAATAATAGAAAATATATTTTTTTATGTTGTTAAATATAATGCTTCGTACATTGAAGTGGAGCTGAGGACATCGTCCTAGACTGTAAATTCACAAAGACATTTTTAATGAATCTGAGAATTAGTTCATGTATTAAGAGTAAAATATTTTTGACAACTGGCTTTAAAATAAATTGTTTCCAAAATCATAAGAAAGTTTCATCAAAAACACCGGAAGATCTCAACACATTGAATGATATAATGTTGTTGATATTAACTGAAAACCACATTAATAAAACTATTTTTGTTTTTTGCAAGGGTAAGAAAATTGAAAAATTAGCATAATATCTTGTGAAACATTAATATTACTATGACAGAAAATTTTAAATACTTCGCTTTACTAGCGATGTAAGCGTTGTGAAGAAAATAAAAATTTGCTTCTGAGAAGCAAGCACATAAGTTAGTGCCTACAATTCAAATGCTGAAGTCTAAGTAAAAGTAACGTTATTTGCACAACTTAACAACACGTCGTTGAGATATATAAAAATGTATAAACTTACGCCCGTGTTTACAGGAACATTTTTCCGGCAGTAAATATCTGGCCTCCGGACATACATTCACAACGTTCGTGTGGATGAGTAATTTCAAAACAATTTCAGTGTTACATTGTTTGATTAACTTGTCCTAAATAACGTAATTATATATATTTTATACCAAAGTGGAAATAATTTTATTTCATACATTTCATCTTAACTTAATACTTTCTCACTTTACTTAAATTATATGACACACGAAGCTTCTAAGATATTGTAACGATGGATATACATGTAGTGTAATTTATCTTCCTAAACAATTACGTAAACAGATTGTTTTCTCACACCAAAATTAAATTTAATTTGTGGACGTTTACATACTAACTTAAACTGTTGTAATAAATACTAGTTAAAGTAAATTTCTTGCCCTGAAACATTTTAACATGTATGTTATATTAGTGATAAGTGCACATTGATATGATAGCAAAAGTATTAAAGACACATTAGTGTTTCAAATATTTTGGTTTAGGAATTTTAGCACAATATACGCGTTAAAAAACAACAATTTTCATTTTTATTATGTAACTGTTTCGCGAGCATCCTCACCATTTGCAAAAAAAAAAAAATAAACTGGCCAGTTAAAGGTAGAGTCAGGTACAAAACAATAACACACATTACAATTTACGTTTCGGCGTCTGTAGTTACTCAGTTACATATAAAAGAGGCTTGATGGTTTATTTAGAAAAAAAATGTATTCAAGTCAGTAGCCTTCCCTTGTGAGAAAAATTGGAATTATTATTTGAGACATAATAAATGGGTAGAGATGATGGTTTATCTCGGGAAAACTTGACTATTTGCTAGGCTTCAACGTACGTTCAGCTTATCAAAAGATTACTGGCTTTTCCTTGTACGCGAAGTTACTGCCCTATTTGACTAAGCCAATAAGAATACCGCTATTTTAATATTTGATGCACGTTATTGGTCTATAGACAGCTACGTTGTGTCAGTGTTTTCAAGGCTATGTTGGTACAAAACATTTTCGCGATATACTACCATCATCTCTATAAATGGGGAATGTTGCAAATGAATACATTACTCTTGTTGAAAGCGTCATACATTCTTCACTTCGGTGACTTTGAGGGTGTATTAGAATTCCACATCCACCCGTGCTGGAACAAAGCGTACTGAGGTAATAGGCCTATAGATGAGACGCCGATATGACAGAATTTATAAAGAAGGTATGTCTAAACCGTTGTATTTTTAATTAATGCTTCAGCACAGTTTAATTGAAGACAAGTCTATACATTCCTTAACTTTCTCTTAGCTTGATATCACGAAGCATAGTCTACTCGTGTAATTTATAAAAAAAAGTTAATACCGACAATGGAATTAAATATCACATACATAATTATGCGTTATATTTTCTCATGTTTTAACGAATATTTGAAGCTAATATAGTATTAAACATCTCTGTGTATATGTAGGCTAAACACAAAATCGTATTTTTCAATGCTCTACGTTTTAAGTGAAGTGAACATTAAAAAATACTGAACCGGATGCGAAGGAACGTAGACGAGTAAACGCTATCATACGGTTGGTTAATTTGTGCATTTATTTGTAGCCATTAATATTGTTACGTAATATAAACTCGGTGAAATAAACGCCCTGTAAATAGATTATGCTATTTGATGTCAGAAAATGAATCTAAGAATTTAATTTCGGCTTAACATTCTCAGGTATTATCGCCGTATTTTCATTTTTTAGCCGTTATTTTAACCGCTCAGGCGCTCGAAACAGTGTTCCTTCTGAGCACGGCTAGTCAAGAAAAAGTTATTACACCACCAATAATTTACACCCATTTGTATTTAAATATTTAGTCACACTCAAATATACATTTTTTATTTTAAAATCTTTTGTAAAACAGGAATGGTTGTGGCATATTAACTTGGAATAGTTTAGTGGTTCGTAATCGTAATCATTAATCATGATATATTGAAATGTCAGAATGGTGTTTATTTCAATGTTTCTTCTTAATCCAGGTCTGAGAAAATTATTTTGTGAAGAAGTTAATCCGCAAATAGTAGTAAAATCGTTGCCTCTTGGCACAGCCTGGAGTAATTGAAGGCATGCGCTGCTGAGAAATGGCTAGAGTCACTGGAATATCGCGGGAAAAGATGACTACTTGCTAGGCTCCAACATGCTGTATATAACACTGAATGTTTTGTATCTATATTGGCTATCGTTTACTTGAAGCATTGTTTCTCTCTACAACAGGCCCAGTTAGAACTGTACAGCTTGAACACACAGCGTGTGTGATTCGCCACAAAACTGTTCACACGTATCACGGTTAAAATACTAGTTTATTGGAGACTATGCTAAACATTATCGCGATTTTCCAATGTCTCTAGCTATGGCTATACACAACTCTCTGCGTTGTATGAGGAACATTCGACTTATGGGAGCAGGCATGCTATTCTACCAGTATAACTTACAAGCAGCAAGGAAGTAATTCTCCAGTAATACACCTCAGACAGTGTTAAAATAGTTTACAGGAGGTCCGGGAACGAATAGTCATAAAAAACACGAGTGGTAGACAACGTGAATAGAAACATTATTTGTTGGAGAACATTATTTTGTCCGGAAATAGCACCCTGCAAAAGTGCAGGGACAAACACATGTGCGAAAGTTTGAATATCACGCTCTCCGAGTTGGGTACCGGACGATGCCGTTGGTCGGCGGGTTTTCTCGGGGATCTACCGTTTTCAACGCCTCTTCATTCCGGCGCTGCTCCATACTCATCTCATGTCATCCCTCACCAGCGCTAAAGACCTCGATGTTTAGGGCGCTGGGTACAGCAATTTTCATAACTATGTTATTATTTTTTATTGGCATCAGATATTTTTTTCTTATTTAATACACAAAATGGGAATAAATTTTGCTCTCATAAATTTTTTATCTCTCATAGTTTTCACATTATGGTTTGTTAAAAACAAATCTTGCATTTTGCCGTTTTAAGAACAACACTAAAACAAACTGACGTACCAATCTGAAAAAATTCACAAGGATACATTTTCACGTACATAAAACTAAAGAAATTAACTTTTTTTATTTAAGTAAATAGCTGAAATAAAAAACAAAAATTTTAAAAATTCAATAATTTGGTATTTTATTTTGTGGTTTTACGTAGCTGAACTTGTGGCCTACAACATCGTTATTCGTTGTAAATGTATTTAGTTTGGTAAGTGATTTGGTTTTAGTGCCGTCCTTAAAACGAAAACATGCAAAATTTGACTTTACTGAGCCATTTACGCAAAAACTATGGGCGATAAAAAATTTTATGAGAAAAAATTTAGTCACATTTTGTGTCTAAAACAAGAAAAATCTTATCTGGTACAGGTATAAAAATAACGTGCTGATGAAAATTGCTGTAGCCGCGCCCTTATAGGGTGCATGGTAGATAAATAAACACTGAAAACATCAATTGATACGTAAAATACTCAATGACAATCCTAGATAATGATATTTGCCAACTTTATGAGTAAATATTTATCCAGAATTACTAATTCGTTACCGCGTGACCTCTTGCGCCGCAGTTAAATGCACGAGTTTCCGGCGTCAGAGATTGTGCCTCAGAAGTTCGTAACACTGGAAACAATTTTTGTTTAAAACGTTGGCTAAAACTATTGTCTAGGATTGCTATTGTTTACTTTTCGCAAATTGGCTTCAAGAAACCTACAATTATAGATTAATTCTTTTAGCGTTAAATTATGTACCACGCCCTCTTAAGCGCTGACCAAATTCTCTCACTCACTCACTCACTCACTCACTCACTCACTCACTCACTCACTCACCAGTCAGTAATAAGCGGCACCTACCTACCAGCGTGTCAGTGGATGTAGCGTCAACTAGCGCACAACCATATATACAGTTCTTTGCAATTTGTGCTCTACCTGGCAACAACCTACGAGCCGCTACTGTCTAATCAGCTCGGGAGCAGGATAGATAGCAGCCAGTAGACGAAGAATAGGAAAGCGCGCGTAAGAAATAAACAAACTCAGGCGCCCGCATGTATATACAGCATAAAAGAAAATATGTTGTAAGTCGTTGGAGTGCACGCACAAGAAAAATACTATGATTTAGTTGGACAAGAAGTCTGGGTGAGTTAATCAAGTAAACATTTCGTCGGGGAACATAATTCATTTATGAAATAAAATAAATAATTATTATTTATAACGCCTTTTATAACCATTTAAATTTAAATGTAATAGCATATAGTAAACTCACAAAAAATTCGAAGAGCTGCGGTTATGCTGCAGAGAACATTCACTTTGCATTCCCTTATTGCTGTGTACATTTTTGGGTGTTAGCTCTAGCATTTTTGTACAGTACACAATAGCCTACTAGTATGCAATTGTAATGCTGTGTACGTATATTGTGCCATTACAAAAGGATGTTAGGCACTGTTATAACCTGGTTTAATAATACAGATCTGCCAGTTCGGCGACTAAACTATACGGCTTCTGCAGATATTGCCACATTAAAAAAAAAATAGGCTGTCAACATAACCCGTAAGAATTTATACACGGTCGAAAAAAAAAAGTAGTTTAACTGAGTATATCCAGTCACGTGACCGATAATACCGAGTATATTATACCTACTACGTTTTTATAAGCGCCTTATACCTGAATCGCTGTATCGATCTGGATTTATGTATATATAACAAAAAACATAAAACAGCACTATAATATTTCTACACCAATGTAATTAAGAATAAATAATTCTGTACTTATTACATTGCAAGCTACAAAGTATAACGCGTCAGTGATTTAATTAAATTTAAGATACGTAGTCAGATGTTATATATAGGGCCAATAACTTTTCGCGGAAAGAATCTAGCCCCAGTTATTTCCGTGCCTTATGCGTACATGTACAGTTCTGGTTCCTAGTTAGTGATTGGATGTTTTAACTGTCACGTGTCATTGGGTTATACCTGCAAGTAACATACGTGTGGTGTCGCGCTAACCTTGCTGTGATTGGTGCAGTCAAATGACAGACGTCACTCCACACAGACACGCTGCCAACAAATGTTAAGCTAATTATAGAGAACGGTAGCCAATGCCTACGAATCTTACTAACTCTGTTATATATATATATATATATATATATATATATATATATATATATATATATATATATTAATTCTCTAGGCACAGTCTATTTCTCGAAAGAGTGCACTTTGTGACAAATAAAAATTGTCACTTAGAAAACGAAACTAAAAATTTAATTTTTGCATAACACAGAGCAAAGTACGAATGTGCGATTGAAAATAAACTATGTTTGCAGCGCATAAATTCCTTGAAGTTATTATGAAACAATATACCATGTAAGCGTGGCTATAACATAAGTGAACTCGTTCGAAATGTAGACTAGGTCCAAGGCTGAAATATATTAAATGAATGTCTGTAGATATTTTAAATACGTACCATATCACACTGAGGAAAATCACCAAAGTGCAGACTGACTGATATGGAAACGGTGTTGTGGTGAAGAAAGTCGAGTTAGGTACCCAAGACGACAAACGGTTTGCTGACATCAGTTTGCTCTCAAGGGTACCTGACAGGACAATCGTCAGCAGTTGTAAGGGGTAGCACTTCCTTCTGAAAATGTATTGCAATCATCTGGCAGTACAAGTGACGTAGAGTGGTTTCAATGTTGTACATCGTTGCTTCCTCGTCGACTTCATGTAAGAAACATGGCGAATATTGCTGCTTGACTGGCAGCTCTTTTCTGCGTGCTCCTTTACTCCCGTCCTTGCATTCCGTCCTTGCTCCAAAGTCACCTCATCGTCTTCACCAGGGCTCCAGACCTTGCTGTTAAGAGCACTGCCTGCCTCGGCCAGTGTAGAGCTTCAGTCGTGTACCTGCCAGTTGATAACCTCGCAACAGAGTCAGTTCGTACTTAGTGTAAACTTGCTCAACTCTGCCGTGAAACTGACGAACTACACAATAATGAAGTTGAATAGAGGAAAAGGAAACTTGACAATTATTGTCCTGTAGAAGTTAGAAAATTAACGAACAAAATACAATTTAATGTAATAATCGTTGAAGATGTAGGTGACGAAGACAAAGCTGATGAAGATTGTCCAGACACTCTTACAGATCTCTCCAGTGAAAAGGTTGCTATGGTGGATATGAAGCCGAAGGAAGACCAACACATTGTCTAGGAATTTTCCGAAGACCATATTGAACTCGAGAACAAACTTAGACTATTGCTTTTTATGCAAGGGCTTCATGTTCGAGATTGCATTGTGAGTCTATAACGGCTGGGATATGACGGCCTGTACTGATTGGGCATGGCAGTACAGTGGAACTCTGAGTTGGCAGTTGGGCGTTCCACTGTCGATACTGTCTTGGGACGTAACGTATCAGTGGTCATTCGTGGTGGACAACGAGGGAGACAGAGACTTTCCACGAATGTTTAATCTCACCAATTCAACCTCTCTGTACTGTTGGAAGTTTGGGGGGGAGGGTGGCAGTATTTTCGAGAAAACCAGCAGAATACCGTGTAAAGGAATGCAGGATTGGTAAAGAGAAGACATGAAAAAGACAAAGATAAAGCGTGAGCACTGCCTTACAGAGTACAAAATCATTGCTGGGCCATAAAACCTGTATTAATAGCCGTCTAGGGCGAAACATCAGCACGGCAGAAAAACAACTACACGTGCATATGTCTACATGAGTGAGTGAGAGATCTTGGTTAGTACTAAACATCTAGGTCTTTAGCGCTGGTGAGGGGTGACGTGATGTATGGAGCACCGCGGGATATCCTGAGAAAACTCGCCGACCAGCGGCATCGTCCGACACGATTCCCACATGCGAAAATCCGAGATCTCACCCGGCCGGGAATCGAACCCGGATCGCCTTGTTGGGAGGCGAGTGCTCTAGCCGCTGTGCCAACCACGACCCACCATATAGGAACATCAATCTACCATTAGAGGTAAATTTCGCAGACACATTCCAGGTCAGGTTGAACGCCATATGTATAAGTCATTGTCATGTTTGTGACTTGCTGGCGGCTGTAACGAAACGCGTTTGACTACGGCAAGCCAGTAGAAAAAAAAAGGAAATAATGCGAAGTGCTATCGCTTGCTACCTGCTTGTACGATCATAAGCTAATATATAATCGATTGTGGCCAGTGGGTGTATAGGACTGACAAGTCTAGACTGTTGCCAGACGAATCCGCGAAATTAGCGTACCTATATCCATCATTGCAAGGTTCCGGACGTTTCCGCGAAAATATTTTTGATCCAGGTTGTTTCAATGCCTCACGTAGAATGTGCAGTTCTACTTCACGGTCATTGGCTGTCTTTATTCGTGCTGAGTCGTCTTTCACTTGACTGTGCCAATTAGAGCAAGGTTGACTGCGACACCACACGCTTGTGATTTTCGGTTAGAACACAAAGACGAGGGGAGGTAAAACATCCAACCATTGACCACGAAGCAAGCTGCAGACGTGCTCGTAAGGCACTGAAACAAAGTGGGGCAGAAACCTTTTTGTTAAAACTTCTCGTCCCTATCGATTGCTTGTGATAGGCTACGTGTTTCATGAACGGGTTTGCTCTTGATACCTGCTGGTAACATCTTCCATGCTGTCAGGAGAGAGAGAAAGAGAGAGACGTACAAAGATAGAAAAGAAAGAGAAATAGAAACATATAACGTACGTCGGAGAAAATATGGAGAGTTGTGGTGTTACGTGACGAGTGATAATTAGAGCCACGATTTTATGGTGAAAAGATTTTTGCAACATTTGGTTTCGATGCGTCATGTGCACGTCTACAGGTCTGCTACATCGCCCATAATTGGATAATTTTACTCTCACTCGCCTTGGCAAATTACAGACGTACGGAGTCACAATAATCTTATTCTGATTGCTGCAGTAAAATGAGAAACGTGTCTGAACAAAGACACGCTGCCAATAACCTTGAAACAGAACTGCCGATGTGCACGTGAGTCACTGAAACAAAGTAGGGCTAAAATCTTTTCGCGACAAAATCGTGGCCCTACTGATAATGATTCTTGTATAAAACAGTACCCATGTTTGTGCTGGCAAACACGTGTGTCAGCGGAAAATCCCACCGTACATTTGTGCTTGCCATACCAGACAACTGAAGGATTGCGGTACAGGATGAACAGAGGTTGAAAAGGAAGGTGGTGTAAGCTACATATCCAAATCAGTCATTGAAATGAGCATGTTCATAGCAACTATTTTTTGGGGAAACAATTTTGCAGAGACTTGTTTCATGTGCCTTACATGCACATCTGCAGCTCTTGCTTCATTGTTATTGGCAGAATGTATATGTGCAGAGGCGTTGCTAATTTGATCGTGCATATTAGAACAAGGTAACTGCGACAACGCACACCTGATGTTGTCGAGACGAACCCGCAGACGCCGAGAGTTAAGGGCGCGGTCTACCGCTATTTTCATTACCGTATATTTATTTTTGTATTTGTACCAATTACATTTGTCTTCTTTTAGACACAAAATGTGACACAATTTTTATCTTATAAATTTTTTTTATCTTGCATAGATTTGCGTAATGGCTAGAGACATGAATTTTTCGCGAAAAGAAATTTGCCTCACTTTGTGTCAGTGACTTGTGTGCACGTCTGCAGACTTGCTTCACGGTCAGAGATTGGATGTTTTGACATTCGTGTGTCGTGGGGTTTTACACGCAAATCACAGACGTGTGGTGTTATAGTAACCTTATTGTGATTGGTACAGTCAAATGAGAAACGTCACAGTTCAAAGGCACG
>PNEQ01036683.1:0-16831 GCA_003012365.1 Medauroidea extradentata | reverse complement strand
GCTGTCTACCATGCACAAACATGAAATGCAGGACGTAAAACTAAAATCTAGAGCTGTCATTGTGAGAAAACCAAGAACAGTATTGGAATACAACCAGCATATGGGTGCGGTAGACAAAACTGACATGGTAATGAGTTTTATAGACAGTACCAGGAAATCTTTGAAATGGTATAAAAAGCTGTTCTTCCATGTGTTAGATATGGTTGTGCTGAATTCCCATACCCTGTACAACCTGAAAACAGGCAAGAAGTCTACGCTGTTGGAATTTAGACAGAATCTTATCACACAGCTGATAGAGGAATTCTGTCCCATTCGCTCTCCCTCTAAAGGAGGCAGGCGACCAAAAGAAGTTACACCCTCCCCACTGCGTCTTACTGCTAGACATTTTCCAGCTCCAGTGCCCTCTACCGCGGCTAAGAAGAAACCACAGCGGAAGTGTTTTGTATGCAGTCACACTACAAAGGGGGAGAAAAGGCGAAAAGACACGTCTTGGATGTGCACTGAATGTGACACTCCATTGTGCATTCATCCATGCTTCAGAATATTCCACAGCATAAAGAACTTTTAGTTGATGTTAGAAGCATATATTACATTTTCTCACAATTTTGTATGTAATGTTATTATGATAAGTGCACATTTTTCAAGTTATTTTCAAAAGATATGCTTTTGATTATAGCAAATATTTGTGTAACTTTCCATACGTTTTTGTAATAGTGTCATTAGAACTGTACACATATTTTTTTTAATTTTCAAGATATTTACAGCATTATATATGTATAACAATTGTTTATGTACAAAAATATTCATAATTCACTCATAAGAAATTGAAATTTTTATATAAATACCACCCAGGGCTTATAGCAAATATTTATGTAACATAATACTGTGTTTTGTAATTCTGTTATAGGATGTGTAATACCTATATTTTGCAAGTAAATTCACGAGATGAAATGTCTGATGTTTATAATCATGATATTTTCAAATAATTGTCAAGATAGTACTGTCTTGTATTTTGCATACAATATGTTTGCATTGTTGTCATAAAATGTGCATACTTTTTTTATGTTATTTTCAAGATGATGCTCTAATGTGCAGGTTATATAGTAAATGTTTACATACCAATACAATAATGTTCTGTAGTTTTATCGTAAATAATGTACATACATTTTCAAGCAACTCTCAAGATATTTACTCCCTATTGTATAGGTATATCGCAAATGTTGATGTAAGATAATTTTTGTGATGATGTCATAAGAAATCCAATTTTTTTTCTGGTAGCTGTAACTAGCGGAAGTATACTCTCGTTTGTACAGAGCACTGACGGGCAGAGTTATGTAAAAAATTGTAAAATATTATAATATGCATTTGTCATTCTTGAAATATTGTATGTAGTGTATACACCTCACAAGTACACTACTATGTTTGGCTGCATTCTCTGTCATAACACCATACAAGTAACTGAAGTGACCAAATTTACTAGAAAACATTTTTAAAAAATTTAAAATAATTTTTTGTATTTAATTTTTTTTTCAACTTTTTAATTTTTTTTTTTTTAAATTTGCAACACATTTTAAATCTTTTTTAAAACTTTGCTGTGATTGTGAAAACGACATATAAAATTGCCATTCTGCAAACTGGATAATTTACATAACTGAAAGTTTAAGTTGGTGTAAATGCAATTTATTTTACCTATTGTAATTTTCATAACCCTGTACCGTATATTGAATTTGAATAATTTTTAAAATACCTATATTAAAGACAACCTACAATTACTTTTGCTGAAATAAAATGTTTTTATCACAACTGTATAGACTGTAAATCTGCAGACAATAATGTGTAATACAAAAAAATATAAAAAATAATAGTAATAAAAGTTTTGTGAAAAAATTATATAAATAACAGAAATGTAATATCTATTTCTAAAATTTTTAGTATAAAATGTTATATAAGAAAATATTTGTTTTGTAAATTATATAAAAAAAACCTCACTCCAGAGGTTATTGACTATAGTGGAAAACGGCACTGGTGAAAGGGCTAAAAAGGGAGCTACAGGGAAGTAAGTTTGTGTTGTTGAAGAAGTTGTTCCTCTTGGACATTGTCAGTCCATTATAAGCTGAACAAGGTGTTAGAGTAAGGTTAATTTTAAGGTAAGTTTAGGTCATTCGGAATAAAGTGAGCACTAAAGATTTAACCTTGGAAAAAAATCACTAGCCGTTACTGCATATTAGTCAACATTAACAATAGTTACATTATTGTTTGTATGATTGGTAATGAATCATTGCATGTAGTTCCGTGTATTTTCTTAATATTTAACAATTCTTTTGTTTAAAAATCAATGACTAAATGAATATTTTTTTAGTAAACATTTATTTTATGAAATTCTTTTGTGTTGTCATGTACTTGAATGTTTATGCCTTTGGTCAAGCAGCAGTTGCCTGTTGGGAGTGTGTTATACTGGAGTTGCCATAGTTAAATGTTCTTTTTTTTCTAATTATCATTGTTTTTAATTGACTCATGAGTAATTTCAGTAAATCTGATGAAGCTGAAAGTAGTTTGTTACGTAATTTCCAATGGGAGGTTTTCCTTTCCTTTTGGTTCGGAATCCAGTATGAACTGCAGCAGAAGCAGATGCTTGTTGTTCGACTACGTTGAAGGTTCTTTACAAAGTGTATCTCATCATGAACTTTTAGGCCTATGATCGACTGTGAAAATTTTGAACTTTTGATACCTATTAGAACTTTCCTTACTGCTGTTAAATTTATTTATGAACTAGTGGAAGCCAGTTTTACAAAGTTGAGAAGAGGTCTAAACTTTTGAGGGGTGCGATTGATTGGATCACATGTTATGAGAAGAGGCTCTTTCCTTTCTCCCCCTATGTTACCATCAGTCAATGTACATCGAGGGTGGTGTACAACAGAGAAGAAGAGAGTTTGTCTGTCGCTGTGGCAAGAAGGTTCGCTACCAGTGAACAGTCATTTCCTTTCTGAGGCAGGCAGGGCGCCGCGTTAGCAAAATAGTACACGAGGTCGTCTAAGCAGGGGCTGGACGATACCTCAAGAAGAAAAGAAGAAGAGGCCAAGACTTAGCGGCTATGTTGGAGGCCGAGTACCTGTTCCAGTGGCAAGTGGGTTCGCCATCAATGAGGTGGATCTACGAAAACCAGTTTTCCTCTCTCTACCTTGTCTAGCTTGGTCCACAGGTCCACACCTTTGTTTATCCTTGTTTCTCTTGAGGGTGGGATGGTTTTTTGTTTGTTTTTGGAATATTTTACTTTGCTTAGGTTTCATAGTTTTTATAGTCATTGTTGCAATTCAGTAATAAATAGTGTTGATTAGAATTTCAGAATAATTAAATATATTTAAAGGCACCCAGTGTTAACTACCTCTTGCAGTGTCATCTGGTGTGAAGGCTATTTAATGAGAATTTGTTTTTTATGCTGTGAATGCCTGTGTTGCAGCAAAAGGCGTTGAGTTTTGGTGACCGTTGTATCAGTGTGCCTTGGTGGAGGAGCGAGTTCGGAGATGTCTTCTGCTGCCCTGGACCTGAATAACCAATGTTGTACTCAGCCAGTTGCAAGAGAGGACCATATGCAAGTCCAATCCAACCATGTGAGCCAGAGAGCGGAACGTCGTGACGACTACTCCTCCAGGACGACATACAAGATAAATGTTATGTTCAAGATAAATTTCTGTTATCAAATGACCCACACAACAAACAGTACACAGTAATTGAATTTCATAATTTTATACCAACAGCAGGTCTTGCAGATTGGACGAGAGATTTGAGGTCCAGCTGTGGATTGCTTGTGACACATAGGCACCCTGAGGTTAAATACTGATCAATCATTTGTTTGAAACTATTAAAACATAAATTTTTAGTTTCCAGGGCTGCTTGTGAGGTTACAAGCTTTCGTGAGTGTGGTGTAATGTCGCGATCATAAAAATTAAGGTTAGGTTTTTATTTTTTGTTCGGATCCATATTCGATTTTAGTTGGGCCGAGAGCCTATTTATAGTAAAGCTTTTCTTGCTAAGATGCAGTCATCTTGTTTTCACATAGAGAGATTTGGGCCTTGGCGCACACGTGCGCCCTGTTATAAAAACATTAGTAGTGTAAACACTTGTCTGCAGTTTGCCGATAACGTCACAGTACATCTGCTTGTAAATCGCGCCGAGGCTAGGTTGTTATTCACAGCCACGTGCATTGTATTTGTACCAACACGTTCGCATGAAACGTCTAGATAACTGCACTAACAACACAAGCTTTCGTGACGTAATAGCCTACATTAGGAACAGCTGTGCGCGAGTGACGATAGTCTGCTGTTTTCTTTCTCGTCCTCAACTCTGTGTTTGGTCGATACACCTGGGGTAGTTGACGTCATTGTCAGTTGGCAGTACTGTCGCGCTGCGTGTGTGTTCACCACCGTTCCAGGAAGGTTAGGTGTGTTTTGAAGTTTTTAACCACCCATTAGGCGAAACATTTACGCGGTGTTTAAAAACGTCCAGCAGACCAGTTTTATATTAGGACTGAGTTTCGTAAGACAGGGACTCTTTTCGGCACTTAGGCACTTGGTCACTTGTTCAGTGGTTAGTCAGTTGTTGGTGCGTTGTCAGGCAGTCAAGTCAGTTGTCGTTATTATGCAGCGAGTCGTGGAGGATTGTGAGTTAACCACGTAGGTTTCAGGAGCTATGGCCGCAAAGGCGGCCTAATACTTATTCAGTCATGTAGGTCAATAGTTAAATTAGGTAACTAAATTTTGTAGCTCGCCTGTGGTTAAAATTAAATTAATTTTATTTTGTTTTGGTATAAAAGGTAAGGTGTGAAATTGCGGTCTCGGGCAGCAAAATAAGGCAAGTTCAGAACGTCGCAGATTGTTTTATCAAGACGAAAGGGCTGGAGCCCATTTCCATTTGTGCGATTTCGAAGCAAAGAACGTCTCCCCTGGTAATGGCTGGCCACACCAAAACATTAAGTATTCTTTCTAATTACTAACTTATGATGGTCTAATTTTATGTATTAACAGTTTTAAACCAGTCACACAGTAAACTTTATTTTAATCTTGACTTTAATTGGCACAAACTGTTTCAACGAAATCAATCCCCTTTAATATCTTGTTTTTATAAAAATCTTAAATTTATTGTACCTTTTCTAATAAGACTAATCAATATTTTTATTTTTAAATAAACAGAAAAAATCTAGATCTTCTCAAGTCTTTATTTATTTGGACTTTTGTAATCATATAACGTATTGGAAGGTTTACCAAATTAGTAGAGGCAGAAACCTGGGTCTGTTTAAGACTTCATAAACTTAGATTCCCAGTTTTCTAGTAAGTCTGCCTCTCGCAGATGTAAGCGAGTGTTGTGTAAGCTCTACCACCCCCCCCCCCCATTATCATGTGTTTTAGGTCACGAAGCTGTGTTGAGCTACGACATTTAGTCTGTAGTTGTTTTTTAGGTTAGGTTTACTTCCTTGAGGAAGAACAACGTAGCTTATCGCAGGTCTCTTGGTGGACGCCCCCAATAATTGTTTGATTAGAGTAATTTGAGTATAGTTTTCGTAGGGGCATGCGATAAAACGGTATTTGTTTTATTTAAGCAGGGGTGGTTAGATGTTTGTAGTTTGTGTTGTGTCTTGTCAGAGTTGGTCGTGGTATGTTAATAGACGACGGCCTGGCAATCGAAGATCATGGTGGAGGTTAATGTTTGTTTAGTAATTTTACTAGTACCACCCTGCCTCAGTATTTATTTAGGTATTAAGTTTATTTAGGTATTCTGGAGGTGTGGTGTGTATTGGCTATGTCTCCAGGCTAGTGAACCTACCACCAAAGTTAATTTATTCAGTTATGAGTAGGTTAAGCCAGAAAGGTAAGTGACAAGAACTTACCTGTACATTTCAGGCATTTTAGTTTCAAGTTTACTAGTTAGTAGATAGTAGTGGTGTTATTCGTTACCATATTAGCATTGGATATTCAGTGCGAGTTGGAGATGGAGCGCAAGTTCCATCGAGTGATGGTTTCCCCTTTGTCATTGTCCAATAATGTGCCTGAGTTATTGGGTTCCAACCTGTCTCAGGCGAGTACGAGTAGGGCGCAGACACAGGTAGCTGGTGTGCTAGTCGTGGAATACTACGGAGCACGGAGGTACGACGTAGGAATTGCGCTGGCTACTGTCATGATTTGCGTTGGTGTTCAAGGCCTAGGGTCGTCGTCGATCAGAAAGCTTGTTTCAAATGTAACAAGCCAGGCCATATGCGTTTCGCTTGCACGGGAAACTGAAGAGCGTTCTTCGTGAGTGTGTGGCGAAGGATCGGTCATAAGATTTTTTTTCAACCCGCACCAATTGTTTTATGTGATTGGAGTGGACGGTGAATTACGCGCTGCATCAGTAGATGCCGGCACCTCTGATTCCTTTTTACGGAATGAATTTCTTTCTATTTTGCAGATTTGGAATCCCTGTTTGCGTTCACGACTTGAAGAGGGTGTGTCCTTAGTCGTGTGTATTACTAAAGGTGCGGTCGTGCAGTGCGCTTGTTATAATCAGTTGCATGTGAAAATTGATCGGTTTTCGTGGACGTACGGGTTTTGGGTGTTGGACAACTTAATTGCCGATGTTATCTTGGGTTTACATTTCTTGAGTCATACTCGCGCAGTGGTTGACGCGCATTCTCGGCGTTTAGTCTTCAAATTTTCTCCTAACACCCTCTGCCCATTAATCTCCAGCTTGAGTCGCCTGCCGGCGCCTTGTGGGCGAGTGGCTGTTGTTGATACTTCGTTTTCACAGGTGATCGAGGTTTTACTGGATGAGTATCGCAATGTGAAAAACCCCCAAAAATGGAAAGTGTGATGTCTTACCCTATCGGTTCGCCGTGACTGATGAAGTGAATGCCAGTACATATCCCGTACTATGTGTATAATCCTCATAAGTTGGATATCATGCGTCAGCTGGTCGATAAGCTGTTAAAGGAAGGGGTCATATCTCCGTTACCATCAGACTATGCATGTCTAGCCTTTTTAGTTAAGAAGTGCAGAAGTGGAGGTTACCGTTAGTAGAGGTGCACACAATTTACCAGAACTTTCAGTAGTAATTTTGCGAAAAATCCGTATTTTTCAATAGTTTTCCATAGTGAACGTATTACCTTAAGCCCAAGCTACATTGACCATAAAGTAGCCATATAGAAATAACCGTAACCGCACCGTAAGAAATTGACAGGTTTCCATCCCTTGAGCCGTTCTTACACGAAGAGACCCAAAATGCTGAAGGACGGTCGCACCTTAACTTCGTTGTTCAAATGCATAATAAATGCTTTCATCACTTGCGGGGCAAGTCCCCTCCTATTGAGTAACTATACATGCTTATAGCGAGTTACTTAAAGGTCCACTCTCGAGCAAATAAAACAAGCCAGCTAAGTTAAGAACTTGCATTTAATGCACACTTTAATAAAATACAAAAAAAAAAAAATGCAATCGCCAATTGGGCCAATACTCTAATTGAACACTCCTTGACAGTCACTTTATGGCCGATTAGAAACATCTTCACTACACATCAACAATTACCACAACCTTAGACGCTTGAGCGCTTGATTCCTTTAGTGAACTCCATTCACACCATACTTCTGATTGACAGATTCGTGCATACTTATCAAAGGTCACTGACGCAGTTTATAAACATACCCAATGTTTTGTGTCAGGCACTTTGACTAAACGAAGCCCAATTGGCTGACGTTCATCCACAACTGGTTTAATAGGCCTTTACCAGGCACTATACTCTCCCATGCACCTCCTCAGTCACGAATTAAGGGACAATCAGCACCGCTGGTGATCAGGCCTCACCATTTTGAGCGACGGGAAGACTCACCTATAAACTCCGCTAATCGCAGCACAAGCCAGGAGTAACTGTTAGATGATCCTTAGACCCACGACTTTCCCGGCCACATGGTTGCAACCTGCGACACTCCAGCACGCCGCAGACCGCCTCGTTGCTCCTTCCAAAGACTAATGGTTTACCACTAAAACCCTCTAGGCTTCTGGTGCATTCGAAGTACACTCCACCATGACCTGCTCTAGAATGAGCGCCCTCCACTCTCATCGCGAGTCCTCGGCACGCCTCACCTGCGCCCCCTACCGCCGGCAAACGGAACTAGGTCTCCCCTCCCTTCCAGGCCATCCCCTCCACGGCCAGTGGAAAAGCAGGACCGGAGGGAAAGGGGACAACACAGCGCCGCCAACCGGGGTACCCTTCTCTCTATACAATCTACCGGCCAGACAAACCCGTAGAAAAAGACGAACTCAGCTTACTCAAAACTAAACCCCCAAAAACTTAACTCTTTAACACATCACTGAAACACTTAAGGGCACTGAAAACCCGCCCCGAGAACCAGGGGTCCGCTCACCCTCTTACGGCGGCTAAGCAGTGGTACGGTATGTTATAGCATACATCACTCAAAAGTGTGTGTTAAATTTTTAAGGTTATTTATTACAGCGATCAATAAAAAATGTTTCTACAGTGATGAAAATGAGTCGTACGTAAAGAAAATTGTAGTTTACTTACTTTGAAATTTTCCGTTTTTCGTCCAAATTCTAAGTCCGACTCCCGTGTTTTACGTCTTCGCCATGATGCGTGATTACGTGGAACTAGCGTTCCTAGCGATATACATTGAAACTAGCGCTAATACACTGCGCTACTGTTCTTTAGGCTGCACATTCAGTTGTAGAAAAACTGTCACGTTTATAACACATGTTTTCGTGGCAGTAGCTGTGCGTATTCAGGGAAATTTAGACGGTTTGTGGTACAAATGACCGTTACAAGTAAGAATGCTTCGCGGCGTAATAGAAGTGATATGTAGTGTGTGTTTTAAGGACGTTTTACAGTATGCAACTCTCGTGGATAGCGTGTATTAGTTAAATTTTGCTGATTGAGACACAGCAACAAATACGTTTTGCATACAACGTGTGTGGAGATTGCACAGTCAGTATTTTTACTCTTAAGAGGAGTCTTCGCCTGTGTCTAATTTCCACCTTTGATATCTGGGAACAGCATAGCGATAAGGGCCAGTGTCCAGCGCTTGACGAGAAGGACGTAGCCTCTATATGCAGCACACCAAATTGGCGCGCAAGGTTATTGTTGTAGTCTTTCCTACAGGACATTAAGCGATGACCACAACATTATATTTTTTAATAGTATGAAGTAAAAACCAACGCATGCCACTTGCTTTGCACTTCACAAATTCAGATAATATTTTTGGAGTTACAGCAGTCTAAAATACCTGTATTTTCCATTTTGAGAGGCCCAAAAATCATGTTTCTAACAAGTGTACAGTACTAAATATTTGAAAACATAGAAGAATGGTTTCTGTGTGTGTTCTTTCCATAGTTGAACATAATATGAATAAGTTCAATAGCTTTACGTAAAAAAGAATACACATGACATGCTGCAATGCCATCTACGTGCCAGTCAAGGACTCCTCTTAACGCGGTCTACCGCAATTGCCGTCACCATTTTTTAATTTTTTATTCGTACCAGATATTTTTTTTCTTCTTTTAGACACAAAATGTGACAAAATTTAGCTCTTATGAAACTTTTTTATCTCATAGTTTTCGCGTAATGAGTTGTTGAAGTCATATTTTGCATGTTTCTGTTTTAAGGGCTACACTTAAACCAACTGATATACCAAACTAAAAAAAAATCACAGTGGATAAAAACATTGCAGGTTACAATGTCATGATCATAAAAATAAGTAATAATTATTGAATTTTTAAAATTTTTATTTACAGTTTCTGCATTTTTTTAAAATACAAATAAATTTTATTCTTTATTTTTATGAGCATGACATTGTAGCCTGCAATGTCTTTATTCACTGTGATTTTTTTTTTCAGTTTGGTGTATCAGTTGGTTTTAGTGTAGTCGTTAAAACGGAAACATGCAAAATATGACTTTAACAAGCCATTACGCGAAAACTATGAGAGATACAGAAATTTCATAAGAGCCAAATTTAGTTACATTTTGTGTCTAAAATAAGAAAAAAATATCTTGTATAAATAAAAAATAAAAAAATGGTAATGAAGAATGTGGTAGCTGCACCAAGTTTCGTACGTAGACTTACTTAGATGGTGTCTGTGAATATGCTTTTAAATGTTTTATAGTATCTCTCGTGTAACTATTCCATATTTTGACATTTCTGTTCTGAGAAGTTTGCCTGGCAGTTCTATAGTTTGGAGCTTTAAACCTACGTGGCTACCTGGAAAAGCAATGTCTCTGCAAGCCTATTTACAGACACACTTCTCTGAAGTGAACTGTCGAAATACGGAAAATGTTATATGAGACTGACTAAATATTTGTAGGCATAAGTTACACAACTTATTTTTGTTTTCCTGTGATTTATTATTTTGAGTATTGTTTCAGGTACTTGAGAAAAATGCAATTTCCTCACTACATAACACAGTAAATCCAACATTGTATTTATTGATTGACTAACATTCTGCCTCATGGATTCAACACTCCACACAGAACCTGGATCAGTACTGGCAACAGAAGACGTGGTGTTACGTTACACAAGTGGGGAATGCAAAATGAGCCTTCCAGACCACGCATCACATAGTGCCTACATAGACAATTCTTGAGTATAATGTAATTACGCAAGATGCAGTCCAAGTGCTGAATCAACTCGATTCAGAGCTATTACTTTCTCCCCCCCCCCTTCTCAACAGATGAACTAATTGATGTGTCAGTTATGTGCTATAAGCTAAATAAATAAAATAACAGCAAATCCTGACCTGGTAGGAAAAACTTCAGTTGTCCAGAAATGTGATGAAGTAATTGTTGGACAATGAAATGACAATAATTACACCAGCTCAGAGAAAGGTCAATTTTTTAACATGGGACACCAACACATTGCAATGAAAGGTGTGCAAATTCAATATTAGGCCATGTTTAACAGCATCTAAAATGGTGATAGTGTAGCTGCATGTTAAAAATTCTTACAGTGATAGTTGTACACAGATATTAGAAATTTGAAAATTATCTGTTAAATGTTGTGCTGCAGTTTTTTTTTTTTGTATAGTCCCTAGTGTTTTGTGTCTTAACATATGAGAGCAACAAATGACAGAAATTTTTACGATCACATATTTTATTTTTGAAAGAATCATATTGTTGATCCAGTTGTCGTTTTCATTCTCATTTATGCGTTTGCAAGGACGAGAATATACTTTTGTTGTCGTATTCAACAAACAAAACGTACTTCAAATACATAATCAGGTTACTTAGTCATGTGTGAATATGGCGTACTGGATTTTGTGTCAGATTTACACTCTAGGACTACTTGGTATGGTTTATTGAAAATTATGTCAGGGGAATTGTTAGACCTGTAAATCTCATTTTTTAAAATAGTTAAAAAATGTTTTTGCAAATTCACCGTAATTCATTAATTTTCTTTGCATAAAATCAAACAATGGGATTTTTTCTTTTTCTGAAAAATAATGTTGTGTTCAAAAAATTGGAGCCTCCATGCTAGTAAACCTACTGTAATGACTGTGTATGTGTTTTTAAGATTGCACATTGTTGTATAGTTTTTGTCAGTGTTACATTTGCTGTTGATATGACACGCTGCTTGTGTGATGTGTCTGTGTGTACGAAACTACTTTAGTCGCAAGCAATATCAGTCTAATGCAGCTCCATTAAATGGTCTAACATTACTGAATAGTGTTACATGATGGTGTATGGTAACTAAAGAGACACGTACAATGAGCTCATGGATATTTTTTTAACTTAATTACTGTACATAACTTGTAACTTAATAAAAATAAAGTACTGGAACAAGTGTATATGTTTTTGTGATATTTATTTATGGACTTATATTTTAATAATTTACTTTAATTTTTTCAGGGCATTAAACTGATAGTGTACTTCTCATAATTACAACTTAAAATGTAGGTTCACCCTTAAACAAAATTTTTTTTAACTGTCTTCTCAAATTCCTTAGCTGCTCGTAAAACAATATTTCGGTTATTACCAAGATTCTAATTTAAAGGCTGTTATGAATCGTAGATGTCCTGCATGGTACTGTTTCACGTAATTAAATTGATTGTGTAAATTTTTTCAATTAGTTTTACTGGTTTAATTAATTCAATCCAAAGTGTGACAACAGAACGTAAGATTGTCTGATGCAGTTATTTCCCTGTTTATGTTATATGTATGTACTCTTGTAGTACAGACAGTTGTGTGAAAAATATTCACGTCTTTGTGTTATCAAATGATGTCCCTACTTTAGACCCTATCTGTTGAAACATTACCCATATAATTTTCTTTGTTGAATGAAAAAAAAATGAGTCTGTTGCAAATTTCATTTCAAGGTCTTGCATGTTTTTGGGTTACTGGGTTTGCATTCTGTCCCTGTTGTAGTCATGATTGCTGTTCATAGCTGAGTGAAGAGGCTTGCTGTGTCAAGATATTTTGTGACAAGAACACACAGTTCCTGCAAATTATTACAAGTTATACTGAATTTTCAAACATTTCTATTTTAGATATGTTTTCAGGAGACTAATTTTTTGTAAAACATTAAGAGTTTCTCACATATTTAAAGTCAGCAATTTTGTTTCTGCTAAGCTGATTAACACCAATGTAAATCACAATAAAATCCACAATATTAATTGCCTACAGAAGTCAACAAATTACAGTTCAAATATAAGTTGTATATCAATAAAATTCAGGGATTATAGTTGTTATAATTTGAACAAGGAAAATTTAGTTTTGTTAAAAAGAAGTTCTTAAGGGGAAGATATATACTAGTTGAGAGTAGAGAGCCCTGAACTTAATGCCATGAGGTAAGTGGTGAGTGAGAAATAGTTGATTCCAGTGTGTGCACTCTTCTATGTTGTGATTGTGGTTGTTGTAGTCCAATAGCTCACAAAATATATATACAACAGTACAATACTATTGCACACCATAGCAGATGCTAGGATGTGTATTAAAAACTATGCTATATTTCCAGAACAATTATTTACGAAGATACAGGTACGTTAGAATTTCTTTATAACAACTTGCTGTGAATTGCCGCAAAAACTTTTTATGGAATATTTGTGTTGTATTCAGACAATTGAATTTACATGTATTGAAGAGAGGTATCGCACATACATGTTATTGTTAGAGTGAAGGTGGTGGTATGTAGCTATACTCTTTATAACGAGGTTTCACTGTAATTGTACAAACTCTGGACTTGCAGACAAAATCTTATTAGTGACTCCTCTCAATCAAACAGAATTGTCTGTCAATTTTTTCATATGAATACAACACCACGTTCCTCTCCAACAGCTGTAGTTTATAGTACCTTTTTCTAGTTTGCACGCTGAAAATTTGTGTTTAAGCTAACTTATTAATTAAAAGACTTGTAGGAGTTTGCAGGTTTAAAGAAAGGCAGTTGTTGAGTCAAACCTAGCAAATTAGTTTCCTGAAAAATGCTAGATGCACGCACATTTTCATGCGCACGCAGAGTATATTGAAGTTGTTACAAATGTACAGAAGAAAATTGTTTCAATCTTTGTGAATTGACTGTTTGCAAAGTGATGAATTTCTTTAACATTATCTCTTTTCAAAAGCTTGCACTTTTCATGCATTAACATGTTAGGCTTTTTGTCCTTGAGAACATGAAGGTGGTGAGGTGTAATCAGTGATTTCTTGTGAGAATGGAGAAAGAGGGTGAAAGTAGAGAATGTTTTTTCACATGAAGGAAGGGTAACATCTGGGCTTCCACAGGGAAGTGAAATGGCCCCCCTGCTGTTTTCAGTTACGGTAAACAACGGAGGTGGTTGTGGGTAGCAAATTAACGCTGTTTGCAGATGATTGTGTCTTACATGAAAAGGCTGGTAGGACAGAAAAATGGCAGGAGAGTAATGAGCAGGTAAGGAGATAGCCTATCAGAAGTAAAATGATGGTTAATGTAAAAAAGCCAAAGCAGTACGATTTACAAGGATAAAGAAAAGAGTGAGGAAGGTTTTAAATGGGAAGAACAAGATGCAGGGTTGCCTCAGAGGACAAATACCTTACGATGGTGCTGCAAAACATCTTTGGTGGACAAAATAAGTGCAAAGAGTAGGTGCTAAAGGGAAATAGGCCCTGGGTGTTCCAGGAAGGGTTCTAAAGGGAGTCAGCCCTGAGGTGAAGGAGAAGGTATATGGCACTATGGTTAGGTCAATGATGGAATATGTTACTGCAGTATGGGACCCACACATGGAAGTTGTTGTGAGGGTGCAGAGAAGGGCAGCCAAATGGGTAAAGGTTAGGTTGAGATAACAGTGGCAAGTCAAAGAGGAGAAGCTAATGTCAGGCTATCTCTGATGCTGAAGGAAATGAAGTGGCCCTTTATAAAGGGCATGAACAGGATTGAGAGACCAGTGAGACTGTTTATAGACCAATAAATTATGGAGGAGGGTGAAGTAAGTTGAAGGTACTGACTGTATAGAAGGGACAACCGTGTGATGGTCCAAAATGTGTGGACTAGGTTGGAGAATTAAGTCACAGTGTAGCATAATATGATGACAGAGAGGAATTCTGGATGGTTTAGAAATTTGTTAAATAGGTAGGCCTACTGTGAGTCAATATTTAAAATTATATATATATATATATATATATATATATATATATATATATATATATTTTTTTTTTTTTTTAAATCTCAGTAATAACAATTTCAGTGCGCTGGACTGTGATAGTGGAAATACTCAACTTATTACGTAAATTACGAGAATCTTGAAATTTTGAAATGCTGACGATGAACTGTCAGTATAATTAAGATAGATATTTTAGCATATGGTTTTAGAAATTTTACAAAAAAAAAATAGTCCTGAGAGATGTGCTTACATTAATTACACCCTTTAACCTTCTTCCCCTTCACTGGATTTTTTATTTCCTCCGAACATTTAAAAACAAAGAATAAATTAAAGCATCTAGAAAACCAATGCCCAGGCAATTTTCATTGCTCGGAACACAAAGCAACCAAGCGAAATTTGAAATATTTTTGTATGATACTGCTTTGAGTCGGGACTCGGGTAAACACTAGACAAAAAATTAAAAAAAAAAAAAAAAAAAAAAAAAAAAAAAAAAAAAAACTGTTGAAAAATACACCCTTGTATTACTTTATCCAAAGTTGACAATCACCTGAAAGTTCAAAGGCGTAAAATACTTGTAACCTACCAAATGTGGAATGTCCTACAACCAATTGTGTTTATCGGCAAAATCAGCATTAACTTCATATTGACACTGTCATAACAGATTTTATTTTAAAAACGAAAACCATAGCCTAACACAACATAACTCCGTGTAGGCGCATAAAGTATAAAACGGCTTTGAAACTCACCGTTTGTATGGTACGAGGCACGTCCCTTAACCTATTATAACCTATAGTTTACTAAGATTTATTTAAATAACGTATGTTTTGTATACAAAATATCAAAACAAAAGAGTAAAACAAACATATATACTGCATACTTCACCACTCACATTATGTAGATATATTGTTAGAATGACTTACACAAATAAATATTTTATGAAACGCAGCATTTTAAACCATGTATAATTCGAAATGCCGCCGTGTTCGGGTCTCCGAGCTACGTCATGCGCTTCTGTCCAATGACAGCAATTTTGCGTTTTGGGACGACCTTCCTTCTACTGACCTTGCCAGGGTCATATAAGTTAGGTCTGGCAACTTCCTAATATTTTTGACTCGCTTACTGAAGCTCGCGGCGGCTTGCGAACTAACGGCGCTAGTAGTAGGTTGACCCAAAACAAATACGTTTTTTCCATAAGAAAGCATGTAAACAATGTGCAGCGAGTGTTTTAAAAGCGAAATTTGGTGTGTTACAGTGTTTATATGACAATAATTCACGCATGATAAACAAACTATAGTTAAATTTATGCACTACCAAGATATTCGTTTTCGAAAACGTAAAATAAATATAACAAAGTGGCTAACTTTGAAGAGGTAGTCTGGAAGGCATGTCCACGGTGAAAAGGAATTGAAGTTAAATAAAATTAGTGTTGTGTCGGCGTATTATTAACGTGATGATTTAATAACAAATTTCCATGGAACACGTTTTTGTGTGGTGAAAGTTTTGGGTTATTTTAGCTATCTGAAACGTGTGTTCTGGAAATGGTTTCAGAGGCTGGAATGACCCCAATTTCCTTGATAATTGAACAACTTAGAGAGAATATGTGTAAGTAATTATGGAAATAAATCTTTGTCGTATCCTACAAAAATTTGTTTAGCTCCAAATGAAGTTAATAAAACTCCCTTGTGAAAATAAGTACACGTTAAAGATTTTGAAAATTGTCATAAAGTTTTAGACCTTGCTTTCTATATTTCGTTGTGGAAAATGCATGAAATTAATTCTAGTTGCCTTTTAGGTGACAGTGTTTACAGAATAAAAATAATAAACTAGTGTATCACTAATGTTTTGTATCAAACAGGTTTTTATCTCACATTGTTTTAAATTCTGTTGAATTAGACCAACACACTTAAAACATTTCTAGGAGAGAAGAATGTAATACTTGGTGCCTACTTGCAACATTAAATAATACATTTGAACTAGGGCCTATGTGAAATGTGTTGTCAGAGTTAAGTTATTAGCTTGTGTCTGTGTAAACAGTCTGAAAGGTTCTGCAACTGTTTAAGACCAGGAAAGTAGGCTATTTGTATTTTAATTTCGAGGCATGTTCCTTAATATTACTTTATTCAAAACCACAGCACATACATTAGCTACTAGTAATAAAGTCTGAAATAATTACTTGCAAGTATGTAAATTTACCATGTTCCGCTCTTCTAGAAAACCAGACATAGAATTTTGCACCA
>PNEQ01036682.1:0-16869 GCA_003012365.1 Medauroidea extradentata | reverse complement strand
CATAAACGTGAAAATAGCTTGGTTCATAAGAATATAGGTCTAACTTGTGAACATTGTTGAATAAATTCAATTTACTTGTGAAATGCCTACTTTGGCATTTTGTAGGGGTGTAAAAAAATAATAAATTTGACTTTTACAATGTGAAGAAATAGTTTTTTTATATAATTTCCTTATTTATTACATTCCATATAACTAAAAATAATATTTTTAAAAAATGAAAAATTTACAAATTTTGCATTATTTTCATTAGCGAATCCCCTTAAGGCAACTATAGGTAATGTTGAATCATTTGTAATAAACTTTTCAAAGGTTAAATTTTTAGTGCTCACCTTATCCCGAACGGCCTTCATCAGAGTTCTATCCCCAGTGTGGACGTTACACTGTATTTTCTCATGTGAAAAATGTGAGTGACGTTACCACTGATCACGAGGTTTTCTCAGAGTATTCCCCCATCTTGGCTCTCCGTAGTCACTCTTTACTTACATATATTCTCCCCAAGAAGCCAACTCGAGAACAGTATTTCACCAGCCATGCCTCAATCCACTTTCCAGTGCGTTTGATTTTTTTTTCCTTAATTTGTAAAGACCAGTACACGCTATCAATTATTCTTTTATACATATTCCGTACCTAATGCAGCACAAGTAGCACTGCGATTATGTGCACTGCAAGTATACTAGTTCCAGACTTCCGTAAGTAATTCGACAATATAGACCGTCCTATTTACAATCGTAGTATTATGTTCACGCGCAAGGGCAATTCACGGTTTCTTCCACCTCGCGTGCGAAGTACGCAAGTGGAGTTGCCAATATGCTCTGAATAGAAATAAAAGTCTTGTTCTCTACTGAACACACGACCGTCGGTTTTTAAAAAGCTAAATAATACAATATAATTTAATTAATTTTGGCAATTACGAGCATTACTAGTATGTGAAATCATTTTCGGGAATTCTACAACTAGGCATATAAGATATGGAATATAACAACCAATATCAGAAATCTATTTTTGTTCTTTATGTTCTAGACCTCATTAGTAAACAGTGATATGTGTACACAACAGCAAAGTTTTTCCATACATTTCGGTTGTTAAACCGCCACAGATTTTTTATGATCAGAATTAAGAAATAATTGAGTCGATAATTAAGAATAGTTTGTACCGGGATTAAGAAACGGGAACATTTTTACAACACATCGAGCTTGAAATGTTAGTAAAACTACAAAATTGCTGTGTTTTTAACAACTGAACTAATTGTTGTATTAATATATTTTACTTGCCATCAAAGGCCGGACTCCAAACAGCGGAAGATGGAGGAGATAAAGGAGTTAGAAAGGAAGGCAAGAAGTGAGATTCCTCATATATTTCTTTCTCCTTCTCCTTCTGTTTCCTTTCTTTCTATTTCTCATGTCTCTCTCGCTCTGCTAACCACATGTTGCACCTGGCCTATCAGCTGTATTCTGGCTTATCCTGGTGACTGATTATACAGTCTCTTAAAATTTATATTTAAATTACATACTTTAGTAATTAATAATGATTTGTTCAAATAATTTAAGTTTATTTAGTTAAAATTACTCCGAACATGACGTATCTGTCACAAACATTATTCTTATGGTTAGTAATGAAGTTATTAAGAAAATTTTTGTGCTATTTTAGGTTCACTTACGAACTCTCACCACAACATAATTTTCATTCTTGAAGAGAAAGTGACGGTAGATAACTGTTTTTGATAACTTTGCCTTCAATTATTTTTCCTCTATTATAGTAATTTCGTGCACTGATATATGCAAAAATACATCACGGTGTCAGTAAAAGTTTATCGCAAATTCATCATACCAGTAAAATATTTCCAAACATTTTGTAATAGCTCTTTCATTTTATTTAAACTGTCGTACAAAATTATACATATTTCTAATATTATATTTTGTATCACCTAGTCTTCCACCAACTCTGCAATGTACACTTCGGTGGCTCTTGCTGTAACGAAACTGCATAGGTTTTTTAAAATGAGATTATGGTAGTCAGTCTTGTTTCAATGTGGAACAGTGTAGAGTAAGTAAATCTAATGTTTTAGTAAATTACGTCATTTGTTAGAAACCTTTAAAACAGGGACCACGGTGACTGACTGGTCAGACTATTCGCCTCCCACCAAGGCGATCCGAGTTCGATTCCTGGCGGTGTCGATCCTCGGATTTTCGAATGTGAGAATCACGCCAGACGATGCCGTTGGTCGGTGGGTTTTCTCGAGGATCTCCCTTTTCCACCCCCTTTTCTTCCCGGCACTGCTCTATTCTCACATCACGTCACCCCTCACCAGCGCTAAATACCTCGATGTTAAACTCTAACCAACATCTCTCAATCTCCTATTCAAAACCTTTGACACAAACATACGTGCCACGGTTTTTATAAATTTAAATTACTTACAATCATGTTAAAATTATATTCTTCAGAATGACAACAGTAAAACATACGTTTTGAAAAACAGTTCAATATTATCGTGCACCATAAAAAACGGCCTAATCGTGAAATACGTAACTATGCAAGTTTAACCGATAGAGCTTAAGTGTAGAATGCAGAAGACGTTTAGCAACAGTTTGTTGAATCACCTGTAGAGTTTTTGTTGGCAGTTTTGACAGAAATGGAACGGAACTTCCAACTACCAAATCACAGTTCAGTTTCGTAGCTGATAAATAAATACGATATGATTTAAGCCTGCTAATATAGAAGGTTTCTGCCCTTTATGTCGGACGTTATTTAACAATTATGATTAAAATACTACGTAATTTGTAAAAACTATTTTGCTTCAGTTCGAATAGGCGTACTTCACAACCCTACAACAGTTCCATCTCGCTAGAAACTTCAATTAGCTTTCACCTCGTGGTTCAAGTTCTTCAAAATTGCTTGAAGTGCTCTGTCGAAGTTTAATATTCATCTTTTAGCTCTAAGTGGAGGACGGAGTTACTTACTCCTCTGAGCATTTGAAAGTTCTCCCGTGCGTGTGGAACTACTTAAACAGCGACTGTCTTAATTGCGCGCCTCGCACACAAGACTCTAGGAATTTGCATGGGGACTGCGTAGGCAGACGAGAAGTCTGCGCTAACTGGAAGCTCTGGAATTACTCTTGTTAAATTTACAGGTTAGAGATCGCAGCCTTACATTATTCGTATATTAAGTCAAGTATTTTTAATAACGTTTGGCCACTTCTAGGTGCCTGATAATTACGATCTTTCGTATGCATTATATCGATTTACAGATCTGTATGAAAAGTCTTTATTTTTCATTCACTGGCACTGATTGAAGATCTAAGGAATTAGATATTTGTTTATCTTACGATTATGCAGCGGTCAAACTTTAAAAATATATTATTGAAGAAATATACTTTTTTTTTTTTTGCGGTCTGCTTTGTAGAAAATACTAACTACCCAGTTTAACAAACAAAGTGCTCTGTTATGGGAACATTTCAAATCGCATAATGTGGCCAGATCAATTTACGGTGCTTATTTCAACGGAAATAAAGTACTTTCGTCAGTTTACAAGAATTACGCCTTCCTCCGTCCAGAAAGTAGAGAAAGGCAATTAACTTAGTATACAACCATAAACAAGCATAACGCAGATTGTTTAAGGAAATAAGAACCAAATATACTAGGCCTATTTTATAAATATAATAAAGCTGAATAGTTTGTCAATTATGTAAGTACACGATGGCGCTAAACCTGCCTTACAGTAACTACTATGATATTTTTGTGCCTAAGGTCAATCTCTGTTATTTGTAGGGGTGTGCGAATATTCGAAACTTCGAATATTTTTCGAATAGTAATTCTTAAATATTCGTATTCGAAAAACGAATACCAAATTTCGAAGTACGTATTCGAACAATTTCAAATAGTGAATTTTAAACAATTTCTTATAATAATCTGAGTGGGTTACAAAGCTATTTCTAATTACAAGCATAACATAATTTAACGGATTTTCCCGTTTTCGCGGATATTTAAAGGTTAAAATAAATATACGGGAAAGAATAGATATTCATGTATATTTTCAGCGTAAATATTTACTTAATACACGTGTGGCGTCACATTCACGACCATAAACATACTCGCGCAGATACTCATTTAACATCGTATACTTGGTACTCGAAGCTTAAGGGCGTTCAAGTGGGGAAAAATTCATAATTTTATATTTGTATAAAATAGTGTTAGTTTTGTAGACATTACCTAAGAGTACATTTACCTCTAACGAAAAAAAATTAGCTCAGCCAGTTTTCCCGTAATGTCACTTCAAAGTCAAAATTTGCATAATTTTACTTCATACAAAACTTGAAAACCAGTAAATATATTGAAATGGAATAATTTTTCTTTAAAACTACACGTCACTGTCTACGGCCTGAAGCATATACAAACCCATTATAAAATATTTTTGTGTTTAAAATAAATTTCTAAAAGTACCAAAATAATTTTCAAATTTTTTATTTCACATAAATATTTTTTGTAACGGGTTTTAAATTCTACAAGCCATAGACCAGGACATGTGGTTTTGATGTAATTTTTTTCATTTCATTATGTTATCTGGTTTTCAAGTTTTGTATGAAGTAAAAACACACAAATTTTGACTTTGAAGTGCCATTACGGGAAAACTAGATGAGCTAATTTTTTTACGTTAGAAGTATGTGTACTCTCAAGTAATGTGTACAAAACTAACAATTTTTCATACAAGTATAAAATTATGTTTTTTCCCCACTTGAACAACCTTAAGGGCGTGGTATACCACAATTTTCATCACCATTTTTTTTATTTATACCAGATATGTTTTTTTTTATTTTAGACACAAAATGTGACCAAGTTTGACTCTTATGAAATTTTTTTATCTCCCATAGTTTTCGCGTAATGTCTTCTTAAAGTAATATTTTGCATGTTTCCGTTTTAAGGAATACACTAAAACCAACTTATATACCAAACTAAAAAAAAAAAAAAAAAAAATCACAGTGGATAAAGACATTGCAGGCTACAATGTCATACTCATAATCATATAGAATAAAAATTATTTGTACTTAAAACAAATTATTAAATTGTGTAAAATTTTTATTTTCAGTTTTAGCATACACACACACGAAGGCATCTTGAATTTGCTCACTGTTTTTACATCTTTATCACTGTGACACAGTTCATTCACATGAATAAGGCTGTTTACATCACAGAATTAGAAATTTATACAACAAACGTAAAAGCATTTAACTATTTCGTGTTTTCTTTTATATCACACTGAGAAAAAAATACATTCATATAGTGTGAATTTACATTGTTCGTAATATGTGTGTGTGTGTATGTCTGTGAGTGTATGTATATTTTTATTTGGATTGTGAGGTATGCATTTTAAAATGTTTCACTGTCATTATCCATTTTTTATTTATGTGGCAACAATAGTTCTTCCTATACCAGCAGAAAACGGTAAATTTATGATTTGACATTCGCGTACACGTAAAATAGGTATTAAATCTGGGTGTTACTCTTGTGCAAGAAATCTCGTTTCTTTTAATGTCTTAAAACTTGCGACATAAATGTCAAAGAACTATTATTTTTCTTTCCAGTAACGTTACGGCTGACACTTAATCTCTCGGTAATTACTTCATCACCTCCTTGTCCTGAACGTTCAACGAACGTGCTATCTCACCACCTGGGTCACTCCTCAACGTGATTTGATTAGTAATCTTAAACTTTTGTGCATTTCTAACAACTGAAAATTTACTCAGGGAAAACCAGTCGACCAATTTTCTTTCGTTATACGCGCCAAAGGAATTACTTATCGACGTATCTAGTTCTGTTCATGATTGCTTAAGGAACATTGCGATATTGTGAATCATTGCAAAATGGAGGTCTAACGCCATAGTGAACAAATACATTTTCTTAAATAACCGAAAATATGAGTTTTACATAAGAAAGAACTCTGACTTCAATATTGGTATACATAACATGTTATTTATAACACTATTCGTGTTTATTTACTAATCATTTATCCAAGTAAGATAAAAGAAAACTACTTCTAGGAGTGATAATAAAAATAATAACTTGGTTTACTATGCCATCATAGCCACAAAATATAATGTTGCATGAAAATGTATATTTCACTAAATAAATTATCATTGAATAATAGTTTTTGTCCCTATCGTTGGCATTATACCTTCTTTACTTAATTATCAATGTTTAAAATAATTTATTAAATAAAAATTACTAATTACAAATTATTTTGTAATTAACTTTAATTTTCACTTCAATTCTGCTGCTGCCTTTGTGTTACGCATAGTACTACAGTTCTACTCACAAACAGACTCGTTTGTAAAAGCGTCGAATAGTTTTACTTAAAAAAAGAGGAAAAAGAAAAAGAAGAAGTAGTTTCCAGCTTAATTGATAAGGCCACTTAAAATGGTCGTCAGTTTGAAAATATTAACATATTAACAGGGCATTAATGAAGTACACAATAGTCAAGTCAGGTTACTAAGTATTACATGTGTACAAAGTTTGACTAAATTGGGTTCGCTGATGCAAAAAAAAAAATTCAAGAGGACACACACACATACACAAAGAAAAGTCATCTGAAAAGCCTATTATTTCCTTCGGAAAGTAGGCTAAAAATTCTCCTGCTTCACTACTCCATTACATATTGCGTTGAAACAAACAGCAGCACGCACACACACAGATTTTATATGTGTGCTATTTTTAGTAAAGTCAATACTTTTAATATGAGAAGGTCGATTTTTACTCTGAATCTAGATGTGTAATTTTGTTATCCCTACTAAAATTAAACCTTTTGTTCTATCATTCTAGGCTAGACACGCAATAAAAAGTGCTAATTTGACTGTGAACAGGGTGTAGACAAATGGTTGTTTCCCAGACTGTTTAGACCTAGGAACCGTCTTCTGTATTGCCTTTTGATACGTTGTGACGTACAAGCCACGTCTCGTCTGTTACATGCTCTCTGGAAACTGGAGCAACATGGTACACATGTCGACCTCTGAAAGCTTCTTCGAGTTTTCGGCTGAGACCGATAAAAAAAGGATACAAACCTACGTTACCATTTTCTTAGCACTCCCATTTTTTCTCTTGACGACGCCATTTGAAGTTATGTATCGAAACGGATGTCTCAAACATTTCCACGTTCCTGTGAACCAGATTTCGCCGATACCAAAGGGCGCTTTGGTATTTCAAACGTACGACAGAAGCTTACGAGGACCTATCTGTTACGGTCGACGGATTTTATCCTTTCTCGTGACAGTTTATATTCGGTCTGCGCAGGCCGGCAAAAAAAACTGAAAAAAAAAAAAATCTAAAAACTTTGCCTCAGAGAACAAGCTGACAAGCGGGCGGGACGTGATGAATATGTCGTGGTTCAGGTCAGTTTAGGTCGTTCGGGATAAAGTGAGCACTAAAAATGTAACCTTTGAAAAATACCACTAGCCATATTTGCATTGAATTCAACGTTAACTATAGTGGCCTTATTCCTCGTGTAATTGGAAGCGAAATAACGTATAAAGTTCCGTGTATTTTCCTATTCTAGTCCAATGATAATGAAATAAAATCAGCTTAAATCCACAAACTTGTATTTTATATTACTAATAAACTACTTTTATCAAACTATGTAAGTTCCTACCGACTGCACAATTTATATTACATGCGTAAACATTAAGAGTTAGTAAACGCTAGAACTTTTTTTTACGTTTGGAACGATAAGTCGAATATAACACGTCCGTCAAACACCTCATCGCCTCTATGCGCGAAGGACTAAAGTAGAGTGCAATGTTTTCATAGAAACCGTTTTTCAACGGGACTTCAAGCGATGGCCGTGATATTTTGTTTGTAGAAAGTATGTGGCAAAGTCCAATGCAGGTTTCTATGGTTTAGTTTTACGATTATGGTTGATATATTCTTACTACAACAACGAGGAAGTCATGCATTGCACTTTTGTGGAGCTTTGTAAGCATGTTATTAATTAATGAACGGCATTTTTAAATTCATAGCGACACAGTTTGAAGTATGTCTTCTTTTCGTAGGTAAACATATTGAAAACAATTGTAATAGTTGTACAGTAAAAACTACTTTCCGTGAAACGCTACGTGCAATACCCGCTAACTCTTAAGGGCTGCGTTTGGAATGCGTTGCAGCAAGTTGCAATTTTTTTTACGGAATTACTAAAGTTGCTTTTTATTTGCATATTTACGAAACGAACATACACTTCAAACTATGTCACTAAATTTTCAAAAATTCAGCGCGTTTGATTAAAACATAATTTTCGGGCCCCCTTCAAAATGGTAAAAAATGGGTATTTTAACTGCTATATCTGTAAAAAAAAATATATAACTACCGCTCCTCCCATAGGCCTCCACCATAACACAGTAGATTAGAGTAGGTTAGTAAAATAATCGAAACTATTGTCACACGAATATAATAAACAATAACTCACTTCTAAACGAGAATAATATATAACGGTATATAAATTTGTCTCACGAAAGGCTTTTGCGACGCTTTGTTGAATGAAACAATGTACAATGCTGCTCTGCATTTGAAGCGACTGCTGGGGTCCAGTAAGGTAACGAAACAGATTGTTAAAATTACTGCACTGCATTGTTGGGAGTACAATCAACAGACCATATTGTTAAAATTACAATACTGCGTTGTTAGGAGAAACAAGTAGAGATTTTTAATACTACAGAACAGCATTGCTGACAGTACCCAGCAACTCTGCAATGGCAACAAATACCAGTTTTGTGGGTATTACTGTTTCCATTTGCCATATGTAGATAGTAACTGTAACCAATCAGACAGCTGCCACTATGTTAACAATAATGTATGGTTGGAGGAACCAAAATCTGTTTCTTACAATAATATATTTTTCTCAGTGTAGTCTGGGAGTCAGTGGTTGTTTTCATACAAGTATGCTACTGGTTCACATACCTCAAAAAAGAATTTAGGTAGCGGTGACCCAATCTCGAATATTATTAACGAGTACATGAGTTTGAATTCTAACGTATTCTCAAATGAATTCGCTAAATATCCGTGTCTCTACTAATAAGGTTATTGTGACACTATACATCTGTGATATGTCAGTAGAACCCATAAACCAGTGACAATCGGAACATCCGATCGCTGACCATGAAGCAAAAGTGCAGATGTGCACACAAAACTCTTGGCTTTAGATACAGTGCGTTAGTAGCAACGGGAGATTTTCGCGAAAAGGTTTTTGCAACACCACATCTACAGCTTAGCTTCATTTTCCTTGACTGAATGTTTTTATTTCTCAGCTAATCACAGACGTTTCGTTGCGCAGTAACTTTGTTCTGATTGGCACAATCAAATGAAAGACACACAAATACACTCGGCCAATAACCATGATACCATGCAATTGCTTACGCCGTGTTTTTCAAGCATGAATTTTCTTTTAACAATTATTGTTTTTAAATTATTTCACCAAAAAACCTGTTCGGTGTCTACATAAATGGGAAAATGAAAAAGGAAACTTCTGTCAAAGTGTCTGCCAAAGAAAGTATGTTATGGGCTGTTCACTATAAACTGAACACTCAGCAGGATTAGTAATTAATTAAAAATATGTTTCATTGGGCCGCTAGAAGTTATATTTTAAGATTGTTGAAATGTGTACAATAGTTTTTAGTTGCATGGATGTTTTCATATTAACTATAGTAAATATGGCTGCAAAATGACGTTCATCGTGAACGGTCTATAAAAATAAAATGTTTTGATTTTTTCCCCACGAATGGCGGTAACGTATAACCCAGTTAAAATAACTTCTGCATAAATCAGATGCAGTAATAGTTTTATTATTTTGGTTCTCGTATGCACTTTGACTGCGTCGCATTGTTGTGGTCACAGCTCGGCAGTGTACTGTAAATGCCTCTCAGGTAAATTAGGTGCGACACATGTTTCTTAGCCTATTATCTCAAAGAATAAGTAAGCTTATGTGATCACCTTCCTTTTCCTGTCTTTCAAGGGTATGTATTTGCAGTCCTAAGAACATTATATGCAAGAGAAGTAAACTAATGTCTAATAATCAAAATCACCCTTACCATTTAGTAGAAATAGGTCCAAGAACAGCTAAATTTCTTTCATGATCATATCATATTAATTTTAATAATAATTGTGACAACAGTATCATATACAATAATTATATTAAATTTTAATAAAAATACATAAGTAATTCCCCACTTTTTCATTTTTTTTTTTCACTTTGTAAATGAAAAAGTCGGGTGTTTTGAACATAAAATTTTATATTCTATATCTCTGTCTCTCTCTGTGGTTTCTGTGTGTGTCCGCGTTGTGTGTATATGTCCTTCATAAAAGCGTTTGAACCCGTAGACCGAATTTCGTCTACTTGCTACACATAAAGTACTTGGTAACTAGATTTGACTTTTGTATCTTTTGTTATGCTCTGTTCATATTTTCAAAATGGCGGTATTTTTAGCAGATTTCGATTCCACTAAATACCTAAGAAACCTTATTCTAGAATGCCGTCAAATTCGGTAGGTACATAAAAATAACCTAGTATGGTAATTGACATGTGCGTTGTGTTTATATTTTCATAATGGTAGCTACTTTTTATATTTTAGCATAGTATGACTTATTTGAGGAAATATATTTTTCCGAACTTGATTAATATTGATACGCATGTACTACTTAGTAAATTGACAAAACTTTTGAGATTGTTCTACATCCTATGTTCGTATTTTCAAAACGCGCATATTTTTTTTAATTTTTATCTTAATTTTACGTAGCTAAGGATATTTTTGTCCGAATATCACTAAACCTGGTACACCTAAAGGCGTATACTAAGTAGGCTGACTTGACTTTTGTTTATTTCGTTCATTCTGTGGTCATATTTTAATAATGACGGCCATTTTCATATTTTTAGCATATCTGAAGAAACATTATTTCAGATTTTTATAAATCTTGGTACGCATGTACTGCTTGGTAAATTGACTTGACCTTTGTGTATTCCGTCTAGTCTTAGTTCTTATTTTCTTAACGGTGACCACTTTGATATTTTTAGCTCAGTACAACACATCTGAGGAAATTTTTTTTCTGTGCGTTTACGACATACTAAGCTGGCTTGATTTTGTGCATTTAGTTCACCCGGTGTTTATATTTTTCCAGTGTGTACATTTTTGTATTTTTATCATAGTACGTCACATTTGAGAAAATATTTGTTTTTCGAATGTTTTTATATTATTATAAATAGTGGTAGGGTGATTTGACTTTTGTTGTTTTGTATCCTGTGGTATTATTTCCGAAGCGGAGGCCATTTGTCTATATTTAGGATAACATGACATTTCTAAGGGATTTTTTTTAAGTTTTATCAAACTTGGTACGCGTAAAGTAATTTTAATTTAACTTGTCGTTTATTTTTTTTTAATACAGCATATTTCCATTATGAAGGTTTAGGGAAATATTATAAAACGTGAGATAGCTAAGGAACCATTATTTCATACCTACTTCATACTCGGTACACTTACAGTACTTAGCAAGATATCACGATCAGTGGTGGCTCGTGGGTTGTTGCCAGGTGGGCTGTAGATAGTCGGAACTGTACACTCTTGATGAACGCGCCGTAGACCAACGACCATGAAATATTTACCGGCTACTAGATGTGTTGTGACCACTCAGTAGTAAGGGGCACCTGCACATCAGCGTGTCAGTGGCTGTAGAGTCAACCAGCGCACAACCCTGTACAGCTCTTGGCAACTGCAGCTCTACCTGGCAACAACCCACGTGCCGCCACTGAGTAAGATGAATTAACATATACGTATCTTTCGTGTCCTATCAGTACATAATTTTCTGAGTGTCTACAATTTGAACATATTATAGTTACTCGAAATATATAAGGAACCATTTTACAGAATTATATTAAACTCAGTACACGTAGTTCCTAGAACAGTGGCACGACTTTTATATATTTTGTTCATGCCGTGGCAGAATTTAAAAATGTTTTAGTCAGTTGATATATTAAAATTAACAACTAATCAGAATTTCATCTAATCCAGGTAAGAACGCAGCATATAATGCAGCGACTTTAATGTGTATGTATTTTGACCACGCCGAATTCAATTTTTAATAATTGTTTTCCTTCAAATTTTTTATCATATATTTTACTACACGAATACATAATTTTTAATACACGTACGTCAAGACTGACAGGAAGTAAATTTATTATTTATTTACTCTAATATCCAACTGTGATATAACTAATATTTAATTCTAAGTCCACCCTGCTAGTAGATGCACTGAAAAAATAGTATAGCAGTAGGTACCATACTTCTGTTAAAACAGGGACAACAGAATAGTTTGGTTGTCGGTACTACTCTGGACAGTTCCTTCAACAATCTGTATTGTAGAAGATACAGAGAGCCTTGTTGCTTTTATACACTAGACGGTAAGTTCTACAAAACATATTGTTCAAGGAACTGTCCGGAGTAGTACCGACAACTAAACTATTTTGCTGTCCCTATTTTAACAGAATAATGGTACCTACAACTATATTATTTTTTCAGTGTAGCTGGAGAATAAATACACACATTATCATTTAATATTTCTATATGTCCATAAACGATTTTAATTTTTATTGTTTATTTGCACAAATTTTGAAGAAAGTTGGCTTATTAGCTATACTAGTAACTTCACGGTTTGCGTGTGATGACACAGCGGCTTTCGTGTGCACATGCTAACTTTCCGCCTCACCCACACTTCCACCAACCTATATGTGATGGGCTAACAGCACAATTTCAGTCTCTCGCCAGTTGAGATGAACTCAGATGGGACGAGTCGACCAAGACTGGAGGCTGGTGAACCAAGGGGTGAGTGCTCGCGATGAACTGTCCATCCCCAACTTCCACCTCATTTGCACCCCTCGTAGTCGCATGAATCATGAAAAAGGTCCCACGAGTTCCAGAGCCGGACGTCGCCTAACCCCCTCTCTGTCTCTCTCGCTCTTTCTTGCTTCCTCGAGATCTCTTGATGAATATTAATCTGCCGCCGCGCACGGTCTTAGCTCCAACATCCTGGCACATCCTAATGAGGAGTTATCGTCGAGACTGGAGGAAGGTTATTCTTGCGGGGGTTGAGGGGGTGAGGTAGGGCTGCGGGTAGACAGAACGCACATCCAGGAGACTGCCGCCGACGTCTCACACAGACACTCTACCCCCAGTATATATTCAACGAAACCCCACCGCGTGGTCTGCCTATTTACAACCCACGCACACCTCGAGGACCGCCTGCGTTTGCTGCAACCCGCCAGACTTTCCGGTCGAGATGTTGCCGCTTGCTGGAGGGATGAAATCCTTCAGCTACACTTTCCCGACAAAGTTCCCTGGAGAACAGGTTGTGTCCAAGGTTTAGAGACCAGATGAGCAAGAAAATTACCATAAAATACAACATCACATGGGAGAGAAAATGTTGTATACACTTAGGTAGATGGTCACACATAGTTTCTGTATTTATGCTGATGATTTTAACACTTAGTTATTATGTGTGACTCTCTACTCGATAAATCTTAACAATATAAAAAACTAGCTGTCCGTTTGCGACTTCACCCGCGTGTAGGACCCCTACTATAGAAAAGAGTTACTAATTTTTAATAACGTATTAATTGATGGTGTTACTGTGTTCTCTGTGTTATCTTTAAAGCAACAAATTCAAACCGCTTTATCCAGTCCACTTTTCTGAGTGTACTTTAAGTGCAGAACATCTCTGTTTTTAATTCATATTTATTCCTCTATAAAATAGTTTCCCGGCTACGCCTTTGCCCGCGTGAAATTATGTAATGTAAACAGTAACTCTGGATAAAATATGTAATGAAGTCATTTTACAGCTAGCGTATTCAATAACAGTGAACTATAAATTGCCTTAGCTCAGTGTAAAGAGCGCGCGCAATATTCTCGTACGATGTCATAGTAATTCCCATCGTAAAGTTTTGCACAGGATACGAAACCGTAACCCCGCTCCTCTCACACCACAAACTGTATACAATACCACAGTGAATGCTTAAAGGCAGGCAGTCATAATTATTTTTTATTTACATGCTACAGTCCAAAAAGGTTTCATTTATGAGTAGGTTGGCAAAAAGAAACATCTGTTGAATTATTTCCCCATGATCATTCTCTTTCTTCGGGAAATTGTAACATTTTACTGCTTTTTACATCCTTAATTTTCGAATTTCATAAAATCCTGAATTTGATTTGTAGATATTTATGTAAGCTTCATTCTTATCAAAAAATCATCTCGATATCTCAATGTGTATAATCGGTAAATATAATTATTTTAAAACACATGTTATTTTTTTAAACAGTTTTCAAGGACGAATATCGAAAAATCCTGAAATAATTATTTTGATATTTATGTAAGATTTATTTTAAAGCAAAAATAATTTAAATATTCCCACTGGTTTAGGAGATAAGTGGGAATAATTAAAACACGTTTTATTTTTTAAAGAACTTTCAAGGATGAATTTCGAAAAATTCTATAAATACTTTCTAGAAATTTACTCAAGCATCATTTTAAAGAAACGGTTTAGGATAAATCACGGGTTTTCATCCCCTTGATTTTAGAGCTTCGCAAAATTGAAAAATTAGCAAATATGCATTTGTTTGAGAAATATTTCGAAGTTAAAAAAATTATGATAGATTTCCCTGTTAATGATATATCAGGGATTCTTTAAAAACACATTTATCCCCTTTTCACCCACTTAATTATCAAATTTAAAAAAATCCATTCTTAGAGGGTGCCAACGGGGCGAGGGGAAACGTCCCTCAAAATTGCATGGTTCTATGTCTATCGGTTTGGACTGTGCGTTGATGAGTAAGTGATTGAGAGAGTGAGTGAACGTGTCAGTCAGGATACTTCATTTTATATATCAAGATTAATGGTTTCTATTCAGTACGTGTTTAGCCGTAACATAAAAAAGTTAAAATTCGTAATTCGTTCTATAATAGTTCAAGAGGTGATGACGATCCTTAAAGACTAATCTCCTATGTACTGTTAAACTAACTTGTTATCGAAAGCTTGAAGAAACTCCATGGATGAAATTCATAGAAATCAACTAGCGCTTCCGACAGGCTATTTGTAGAACAGTTTAAGCGTCTGCAAATAACGGTAGCGGTTGTCCTTGAACGTATGCACAAAAAGCACGCCATGCAATTTGGAGACAAAAATGTTGGTGTCGAAATGTCGCATGATGATATTATTCGATCGTAACGTGAGAAGAACACCTTAGAATGCAGGTCAGAACAGTACTGGTAAGTTATGTTCTTAGAAAATAAGGTCACTGATAGTAACATGCACGAGATTTTTGTAGAACAGAGAGCAACAAGTTTAGTTCTGAATCACGTTATATATGTCAAACGCTTTTCTGTAACTGCAAGCAAGGCAGGCCGTTCGTCCGGGTTGCATCTCTGATCCATCGCGTCGCTGATAAACAGCATAGATATAGAAGGGTCTGACATGGAAGTAACGGGCTGCAATATGGACCAGAAGGGTACATGGCAGAAGCCATAGTTATAGATGATGGCATATCGCGAAAATAGTTTGTGCCGACATATTCTTGAAGACACTGTAGTTTCCTGCAACACGTATGATTGGCTGACGTACGACTGACACAACGTAGCTGTCTGCAGACCAATAACAGGCATTAAATATTACGGTATCGGGATTCTTATTGGCTCTGTCAAATATAGTAAATCTCCAAGTACAAGCTAAAGCCAGTATTATTCTGGTAAGCTGAACGTACGTTGAAATCCAGCAAAAAATCAAGCATTCATGCGATAAACCTTCATCTCTAGCCGTAATGTCACATATCCTGCGATGCCACTGATTTCAAGAGGAATATGTACTTGTTTCAAATGCCCACGTTTGACCCATGGGAACAGCGGAGTGATAAGAGTCAAACTCGATTAGAAGCATATCGTCTCAATTCACAGCCCACAAAACTGGCGTGCAAGGTTTACTTTGTAGTTTTTTTTTCTATGGGACTTTTAACAAGAATTAGCCCAGCCCTAAAATATTATTTTTGAATGGTGTGAAGTAAAGTCAAAGCATGCGTGTCGTTTAGCACTTCACGAATATTTTTGGTATTTGCAGAATTACAGCAGTCTAAGAAAAGACGGGTTGAGCCAGTTTGGTAGGCCCAAAAACCACGTTTCCAAAATGAGTACTGAGTTTATAAAATCATACAAGCGTAGTTTCAAATTTGTGGTTTTTTCGTAAATAAACTATATATAAATAACTTAAGCTGTTCCGCGTTAAAAATAAAAGGTGTTACCCTCTACAACACCATCCATACGTAAGATGACGACTTCTATTTACTGTGCTGTCTACCACGAGCTTCAAATGCGTCGTAATATGCGAGGAAATACGTTTTATTTCGGTAGAATCTAACGAATACGTGTTGTACCAACATATGAAAAGAAAGTACACTTTGGATCAGGACGAAATGTCATTTATAAGGCACCAACCTCACGGCCTGACAAAATGTCATTTATGAGGCCCCACGCTCACGACCGGACGAAATGTCATTTATAAGACATCAAGCTCACGGCCGGACGAAATGTCGTTTTTAAGCCACCATGCTCACGACCATACGAAATGTCGTTTTTAAGCCACCATGCTCACGACCAGACGAAATGTCGTTTTTAAGCCACCATGCTCACGACCAGACGAAATGTCGTTTTTAAGTCACCATGCTCACGACCAGACGAAATGTCGTTTTTAAGCCACCATGTTCACGGCCGTACTAAATGTCGTTTTTAAGCCACCATGCTCACGGCCAGACGAAATGTCATTTATAAGCCACCATGCTCACGACCAGACGAAATGTCGTTTTTAAGCCACC
>PNEQ01036681.1:0-24240 GCA_003012365.1 Medauroidea extradentata | reverse complement strand
GAATACAGAAGTGAAATAGTCGGCAGGAAGGCGAACTCAGTCACACACGCCAGCAAAATGGCTTCCCTGGCCAGCAACATGGCGGAAACACCTACTGCCAATCAGCGTGAGGCAGCTGCTCTGCTAGTCGGCAGCCAGGCCAATAGGAAACCTGTAGTAACATGCAGGAGCCAAACAGACACGAGGCTGGAGTCTACAGACTCGGACAGCCAATAAGCGGCCAAGTTCGCCTATATCAAAAGAGCCGCCACGTCATTTCACGTCTGTATTACTATTTAGTCTGTGATATGGGCCAGCACTTAGTTGCTTCTGTACTATTGGCTAAGCGACTTACAGCAAATGTCTAATAAGTCACGGGGCAATTGCGAAAGTGGCACCAACTTACAGATGCTAGAATTATAGCTTGGGACCAAAACAAAAAGAGATTTTTTTTCAGGTCTCTACCTATTGATACTCAAGCCCTGATAATTTGTTAATTAGCTGCTACTCAGTGGAACAGCAGACAACGAACGAATAAAAGGGCTGGAGTATGCATAGTACAACGGATTCTAGCCTGCAGGTCATCGAATTCCCGAAATTGTCCTATCCCTAGTTATAAATAGAAAAATACTTTCCGTACAACGGTGCAATATCTGTAGAGCCAGAGATCTTAGGTGCAAAGAATTCTGCAACAATTTGTTTCAATGTCTTACGTGCACACCTGCAACTCTGGTTCGTGGTTATTGGGAGAATATAATAGGACAGAGGCGTGGCTCATTTGGCTGCACCAACCAGAACAATGTTACCGCGACACCACACGTCTGTGATTCGCGGGTAGGACCGCGATATGCCAGAAGGTAAGAACTTCCAATCACTTACCATGAAGCAGAGAAACAGGTGTCGACATAAGACACTGAAACAAATTGTTGCAGAGTTCGTTTCACCAGAAATCATTGCCTCTGTTAACTGAAGGCCAAAAATGTAGCCTGTGAGACGGGACAAGACGTGTAGTCGGTCATGTCTGCGAACACCAACAACTGGCGGGATGTTGTCGGCGGGTGGACGTCGGCGCTTACTTAGCTGACAGATGGCGGACATAGAACAGCGCTGCAAACACTGTCCGTCACCAGAGCGCGCCTGCTAACTTGTCCACATCAACACTGAGCTGTGTGTGCTCTAGTCTCCTCGAGGCTAGGTCGACGTTACAAACACTGTGCGCTCACGTGACTGTCCACGAAGCAAGGTAAGAAAAACACACGTAATTCAGTGTTATGCCCTGTGCTCTTATTTTCTTTGGATAAGAAGAGCATGGTTAGAGACACTGTATCACCAGGAGCGTTAATTATGGAGGGGTGAGCAAGGGGGGGGGAGCAAATGCCCCCCTCCCCTGGATTTACAATTTTAAGTGTATAAAATTTATTTTTTGTATATTGCCATTTAAATAATGCTAACTTAAGAGGGCGTGGTACACAATTCAATGCTAAAAGCATCAATCTATAACTGTAGGTATCTTGAAGCCAATTTGCAAAAATTAAACAATAGCAATCCTAGACAATTGTTTTAGACAACTGTTTAAACAAAATTGTTTCCAGTGTTAGGAACTTCTGAGGCATAATCTCTGACGCCGGAACCTCGTGCATTTAACTGCGGCGCAAGAGATCACGCGTAACGAATTAGTAATTCTGGGTAAATATTGGCTCATAAAGTTGGAAAATACCATTATCTAGGATTGTCATTGAGTATTTTATCCATATTGGCTTCGAAAAAAACGTAGAAGTCAATTAACTTTTTCAATGTATATTATCTTCCACGCACATAAAACTGAAGTTTTATTATAAAAGTTTCTAATTTATACATGCTTAATTAATAAAAAATATGCAACAAGGTCACTGTCACCGAAAAAAAAATATTGCCCCCCCCCCAAAACAAAATCTGAAATGACGCCTCTGTGTATCACAACTGAGTTACGCACATGTAAAGATCGCGTCTATGGATTGGGCTGCCGCATTGTCTGTATGAAATAGAAAATACAAAAGTAAAAAAAAAAGGTACGAGACTTTTTACTTTCAAAACTGTGGTAGAGATCACAAATGTCCACTTTTATTTAATGTACGTATGTATGTTAATATTGCATTGTTATGCTATTTATATTCGATATTTAAAAGGGCCTATTATTATTATTATTATAGTTATAATAGCTATCGTATTTAATTTTTAAGAATCTAGCAAAGCTTCTGTAAACTATGATTATTAACTTAGAGCTCCTCACTGCATCTTGCAATTTATGTATTATTGTTACTTATGTATTAATTATTTAGTGTTTCATCTCACATATAGAATTGATACTCATTCTTATTTGTAACGATATAGGCTATAATTATCTTGTTATTTTCAGTTTCATAGTTCGGGTTGTTTTTTTTACCATATAGTTTTTTTTTTCTCTCCATTGAACTCTGTTAATCTAGTTTGTATTAGTATATGCGATGTCTTTACTCTTATGTTGTTTAAATTTTAATTTAATTATCATGCTGTTTTAATTCTCTCACGCTGCATCGTTAGTTCATTATTGCTTTTTAATTTTAGTATTACCTTAGACTTAAGTTTGAAATGCCATAAAATAATTGTAAACTGTAGACTGACATTTTTATGGTCCAGTGTAAGACAAAGCAACATCGCCTTAACTGCGCCATTAATAAAGTCATATTACAATAACGTACAACTTGAGTATGCATAGAACATGAAGTTAATTAAACTCACGAAATACTTCTTTCCCTTGTGATAGCTGCTTAGGAATGACATTCAAAGTATGCTTCACATGTGTATACCCATTTAAGATTCACCACAACTCATTAAATAATATTTTATAGCGGCCGGAAATGACGTGAATGGGTGTTTTGCGATCCTTTACATAGGTATGGAAAAACTTGGCGCAGAATATTTTCAGAGGTATAGGCAGGTACAATACATCTTTTAAGGCCTGGGATATATTTCAAACAATTGCAAATAACTCGAATATTTTTTAACCAAATGCTTTGAAAAAATTTGAGACAGTGTACAGTCATACGATACACAATTTTGCAAGGGCGTTTTTTTTTTTTTTTTTAAATAATGTACCGGTTGCAAGCAAAAATTTTTTTGCTTTATTTTGGCTTATTTTGACAACAAAATATGTGATAATTCAGGGTCAAAAATCTAAAAATCCGTTTGATGTATTGTAATATAAAAATTCAGATACAAACGATGATATAGCCTATAAGTTGTCAAAACTGTAAGAATATATTTTTTATGTATCGAGGGTTAAGAATTGACACCTCGTATGTGCATGTCATTTTTATACTAGTAAAACGTATCTGCAGTATAAAATAATATCTAAAGAGCATAGACTTTTGAATGATAGTTTCATACTTCAAATGTTTTTGATAAAACAATGTTATTTAAATAAATTATTTATCTATAACAATTACTTAAAAAAAATTGTTATTACAGCCTCCTGAAAAATTATCATTTTGTCGCATACGTGGTATCAACTATTAACCCTCGACAGGCCTATATATTAATTTGCGTTAAAAAATATATTTTTGAAACCACTGCAAAACTAAATACCGGGGCCTTTAAGTGTAATATTACGTCATAACATGAAAATGTCACCACTGAATGTCTCATATAGATGAGAAGACTGCACGGCAGGTCAGTGACTTGCGCCTAGAGGCTAGGTTCATGCGATTTGCGCGAGCTGTCTCGTCCTTACAGCTTCCGCACTTGTATACCTGGAACGCAGGCTTGAAAGAAACTCGACCTTGGCGATGGTGGGCGAGGCACTCCAGGAAGACGGCCCGCTTGTTGGCGGGACGGGCCGCGGAGCGCGCTGTATAATCGACGGCGACTGGCCAATCGATAGCTACGTTAGAATCGATAGACCGGCCTTCTGAATGGAGCGGCGACCGGCCGATAAAAGTCCAGGCAGGCAGAGGCGTGTTTGTCGAAACAAGTCACGTCCTCCAGGCCCCGGCTTCCAACACAATGCGAACCCATAAGGCCGTCTTCTCGTCACGGCCGTCGTGCCTTGCAGGGAGGGGAGAACCATCCCAGGATGTGAAGTTTCCGGTGGTGCGCAAGAAACCAACCACATCCGCCGTACGTTCGTCGCCGCTACTGTGCGCGTCGCAAACATCGACCCGTCTTACCACGAGGTGGGCGTCTGGGCGAACGTTCGAGGTGCAGAAGTGCGGAAACTGTAAAGCTGGCCTCACACGATGCCCGATTCCGTAGCAGTTTCCATGCCCATTTTATGTTAGCATTTCTGCTTCCATGTGAGCCACATTCCAGCTCCTTCCCAAGGTGTCTTATCTCTGGGCATAACAGATTCCGTATATAAAATCTTGCCCAGACATAATAGCACATGCTTAAAAATTTCAGTGCTGGTGAGGCCTGACTTGAGGTGAGTATGGAGCAGCGCCGAAATGAAAGAGCGGGGGAAACGGAAGATCCCCGAGAAAAACCGCCGACCAACGGCATCGTCCGGCACGATTCCCACATGCGAAAATCTCGGGACCGACCGACCCAGCCGGGAATGGAACCCGCCTTGGTGGTAGGCATGGGCGTCACGAAGGAGGGCAAGGGGGGAAGTTGCCCCCCCCCCCTGGAACTTGGAGACCCCCTACAAAAAAAAAAAGGCACTAATTGTGTCAGGCACTGTGAAAAGGTCTTAATTTGCGCCAAATGCTGCATAACAATGGTCTGTGTCGTCAGACGCCGCAAAAAGTATGTTTTTGCTTATAATAGGTTAGTTTTATGATAGCTAAACTTAAATTTCTAAATATTTGCCCCTCCCCCTTGAAATAATTCCTGGTGAAGCCCATGGTGGGAGGTGAATGGTCTGACCATTCGGCCACCGCGGCACCACCAATGATACCACGGCAGGGTCTGGAGGAGAAAACGGCCACGGCATTTGCTAAGCAGCCATCTCAGCATTCGCCTGGAGCGACTTCAGGAAACCACGGATAAACGAAATCAGGATGTCGGAGCCGAGGATCGAACCCGGGACATCCTGAATACAAGACCAACGCGATACCATTGCACCACTTCGCTCGGTATATGGCATACAAGGCATTAGAGGAAGAGGAGGGTGATTTCGTATTCGACCGACATACAGTTCTGTGTACTAAAGAAGTATGTAACAATAATAATAAATCGTCTTTATTTGGCGCAGTTAAAGCAATTTTGCCTTCTCTTACACTGAACCTTATAAATCACACACATTCTACAGTTGATACTGTTAAAAAAAAATATATAATTAGGGCCACGATTTTGTCGCGAAAAGATTTTTGCCCCACTTTGTTTCAATGTCTCTCGTGCACATCGGTAGCTATGCTTCATGGTTATTGGCAGCGCGTCTTTGTTCAGACACGTTTCTCATTTGACTGCACCAATCAGAATAAGATTACTGTGACTCCTTACGTCTGTAATTTGCCAAGGCAAGTGAGAGTAAAATTATCCAATTACAGGCGATGTAGCAGACCTGTAAACGTGCACATGACGCATCGAAACCAAATGTTGCAAAAATCTTTTCACCATAAAATCGTGGCTCTATATATAACACAGGCGAAAAAGTGAATTTTGTAAGTGCCTAGTTAAAACATGGTCAACAGAAGGAAAAATAAATAAATATTATGAATTTCTAGTACTAGTCTACAAGTAGAACACTATTAGTAAAACACTACATAGATAATATATCAATACACATAAATATTACAAGATTAACAGTACTTAACGTGTTTAGTCGCTGTTAGAAGTTTATCATGATACATGTACTGTACTTATATAAAAACGTAGTAATTGCATGTACTTAACCCTGAAAATCTTAATCGCTGTAAAAAAACTTTCTAAGATGATTAGGAAGTAATTAACCTAAACGTTGAATGGAACAGTTACCATACTTCCGGCTTGTAAATATGCAAACTCTTACAATTGTTACAAAACTAATCTGGTAAGTTCTGTATACATTTGACTGCTTTATAAAAAAATTGCTTAGGGTTGCAAACATTTTCAGGTTTACTATAAGGAACATTTTCAGCAATTCAAGACACACTACGACCTCTAGTGGAAGAAAAAAAAATTTTAATACTACTTGAAATATGGGTAACGAGTATCACACAATTCGCTTCAATTCGGCATGGTAACAAAATTAGAACGTAGAAGACACATATTTAAGTTTTTTTTTGCTTCAAATTGATTTTTTTCTACATTGACATTGTTCATTCGATTTGTGTATAAAAATTCGGAAATACGGTAACTATGACGTCTCTTGTAATGTGCATCCGTGACAATTCTTTCAACTTCCAGATACGGGAAATTCCGTATAAAACGGGACAGTTGGCAACCTTGCAAGCGCTACCACGGATGTCTAGGAAACTATTCTACCATACCTACTTTCTTAGCGCTCCTGTACGCACGTGTGGCAAATTTACTAACTATTTTTAAGAGTGTACTAATGTATACACTTGCAGGAACACATCTGTATGGTTCTGACAGTTACATTTGAAATGATATTTTGCTTACAGTACATTCCTTATACTATTTTCATTGAATACTACATATACTGCATGTGCTACTTATCGTATGATTCCTTCAATTTAACGATGTTTCCTTCACTGAATTGTAACGTACTTGATTGTATTATGCTATATATTGTAATTTTTCTTTTTTTTTTTTTTACTTGGTAGTGAAGATTACTGTATAAGAATATGTTAGACACGGCAAATTGTAAAACGGCCTTGGAGCTGAATTTTGTTCGTGTATAAATAAATAAATAACAGCTCCTGGCGACAACGTAGGAACCCACCCTGGCGCAGAACAGACAACTGTACAGACACAGAACGGCGACGGCACGTCAACCTTGGAGACCCAGTAGCGGGTTTAGTGATCTCTCGCTTGTGCTGTCATGCGTCCGCCCGGCGCGGTCATCGCCTTGCCTACATCCCGTCCACGCTCAAGTCAGCCATTCATACTGGCGTTCCAGAGCGAAAAAAATCATAATTTTATGTCCGTATAAAAGAGCGTTAGTTTTGCAGACGGTACTTGGGATTACATTATCCTCTTACAAAAAATTTGCTCACTCAGTTTTCCCAAAAAGGCATTTCAAAGTAAAAAAAAAACATGCATGTTGTTAGATCATACCCCCCACCCCCCCCCCCAAACCAATCAACATTGTGAAACGAAATAATTCCCAGTAAAAGTACATGCCATTGGCTAGGTCTTTACATACTGTATATAAAAAATCCGTCCGATAAAAGTTTTGTATTTAAAAAAAAATTTCTGAAATTTGGAAATTTAATTGCTACTTTAAAATTGTTTTTAAAAATATTTTTATATGCTTAAAGCCCTAGCTAGTGACATGTTCTTTCACTGAGAATTATTTCGTTTCATTATGTTGAATGGTTTCCGAAGTGTGTATGAGTTAAACACATGCAAATTTTGACTTTGAAATGCCATTGCGGGAAAACTGGCTGAGATAAACGTTTTGTTGTAAGAGGATAATGTACTCCAAAGCACGTTTATAAACTAAAACTGTTTCATACACACATAAAATTATGATTTTGTTCCCTCTGGCCACCTACCACGCGTGTAAAATGCTATACAGGCTGGTCGTAAATTAGTTTTTTTTTTTTTTAACTAAACAATTCCACATGTGCTGACTGTGTCAATGTACGAAAAGAAAATACACTTCAAACGGCGACGGAAAATTAAATGCAAAGCATCACGTCCATTTGAAAAAAAATTTCGGAGCCCATCAAAATGGCTAATAAATCAAGCTTTTCAACCTGCTATATCCGGAACATTATTCACGGGATTCGAGTGGTAAATTGCTCTACAAACATGCAATGGACTTAAGTATGGTGTAGGTTATTTAGGGCAAGATTTACATCGAACTGCATACAAAACAAAATTCTTAATAAAAAAAAATGTTTATGGTGTATGTTTCTTAGGGCAAGTTCTACATAGAACGGCACACAAAAAATCCACATTGTTGTAGACCTTTTTTACCTGATTACTTTGAAGAAATTCAAGGCTAAGAGCAATCACATGACTCATAATACTAAATAGGCAAAACTTTGAAAACTATACACTCTTACTGCTAGAACAACGTTTGATATGTAGGGTCCGGTAGTTTTCGAGAAAAGATTTTTGCCCCACTTTGTTTCAGTGTCTTACGTGCGCACCTGCAGCTCAACTTCATGGCTACTGGCAGAGTGTTTTTGTGCAGAGACGTTATTTATTTGACTGTGTCAACCAGTACATGGATAACTAGAGCCACGATTTTATGGCGAAAAGATTTTTGCAACATTTGGTTTCGATGCGTCATGTGCACACCTGCAGCTCTGCTACATCGTCTGTGGTTGGATGTTTTTACTCTCAGTGGCCTTGGCAAATGATAGACGTACAGACTCACAATAATCTTATTCTGATTGGTGCAGTCAAATGAGAAACGTGTCTGAACATAGACACGCTGCCAAATAACCTTGAAACAGAACTGCCGATGTGCACGTGAGACACTGAAACAAAGTGGGGCAAAAATCTTTTCGCGACAAAATCGTGGCCCTGTGGATAACTGTGACACGTCACGTATGTGATTTGCGGGTTTAACCTCCAGACGCCGGGTGTTAAGGCATCCAATCACTGACCACATAGCAGAGATGCAGGTATGCAAGTAAGGCACTGAAACAAAGTGATGCAAAAAATTTTTTCGCGATAACTACCGGGCCCTAATGATATATTTATAACAAAACAATGTTGGGATTATTCAATACGTTCTGAAAAAAAAATTGCTCGTTAGAGGCTCAGAATTAATGACGTAGATATAAGGTCGACCTTGAAGCGTATCAAATGCCGCGTCGCCTCAACGATCCAAGCGCTGAACTAGCGTGCAAGCTTCCCGCCGAACGGTTTTTACTGCGGGGCACTAAGCAGTGACCATATAATTATATTGGTGGAAAGTCTGCAGCGAAGTTCAGTGCAGCTCGCAATATAAGTTTCACAAACATCCGGTTAGCACATTTTGAAGTACGGTAGTCCGTAAAGTTCGATTTTAGATATGCTGGAGGAGTTAGAAACAATGTTTTTACACAGCGCGTCAGCTTAGATTTCGAGTGACAGCTACTGAGTGAAGGGCACATTCAAGGAATTCAAGAGGCAGGCCGCTGCAAGAACACATAGTAGCTTATAATTACCGGAATGAAATTGCTTATGTAAATTAGCCATTCGAATTTAAAACGGTAGTAATGTTACATGCAACATATTGCAGCTCGTTACCCGCCAACTTACATGGCGTGAGCTGTAATTAACGTGGTGTCTTAACAATGAAGTTCCGATCTTGTCTGAAGTTTGTTTCCTTTTCGTACGTTGGCCCAATGGGCGCATGTGGAAGAGTTTCGTAAAAAAAACCTGTTTACGAACATACTACAAGGCATTTAGGCGTGAGGTAGGCGGCCCCCTTAAGTAGCGACCTACAAACGCCCAGTCAGATGGGGACACGCCAATAGCGACAGAAGACCTTCACATATCAACACGTTTAGAGATTATGATTAGGGCCACGATTTCGTCGCGAAAAGATTTTAGCCCCACTTTGTTTCAGTGACTCACGTGCACATCGACAGTTCTGTTTCAAGGTTATTGGCAGCGTGTCTATGATTAGACACGTTTCTCATTTGACTGCACCAATCAGAATAAGAATATTGTGAGTCTGTACGTCCATAATTTGCCAAGGCCAGTGAGAGTAAAATCATCCAACCACAGACGATGTAGCAGATCTGCAGGTGTGCACATGACGCATCGAAACCAAATATTGCAAAAATCTTTTCGCCATAAAATCGCGGCTCTAATTATGGTATATCGCAAAAATGTTTTCTGTCAATATACCCTTGAAAACACTGTAGTTTCTTGCAACATAATGATTTAGTGATATACTTCTGACACAACGCAGCTGTCTGCAGATCAATGACAGGCATCAATTATTACAATATCGGGATTCTTATTGGCTCAGTCAAATAGGGTAACAGCTCCACGTGCAGGCTAAAACCAGTTACCTTCTGGTAAACAGAACGTGTGTTGAAATCCAGCAAACAGTCCATTTTTCCTGCGATAAATCAGTTTCCCTACGCGTGGTACATTGGAATCATCTAGATCATTGAACCTGCGAAATTTCCCTGACGCTTTTACATTTGGTCGTCGTCCCCTGGCTGCTGTAAACTATATGCGGTTCGCGATATAGAGAGTACTTTCAACAATCCTCGTGACTAGAATAATAATATGAACATATTATTAATGCATAGCCGTCTTTAGTATAAGGCCGTGACCTTAGATATGGCAATCCTGTCAGGAAGGGTCATTGTAACACTTCTTTTGTCTCGCCAACGGCAGCGGCTTCCCCTGATTCGCCAGTATGTAGGGCGGAATAACTAATCAGTAGGGATGAGGAAATTTCGCGAATTAAATTACCTGCATGTTACAATCAAATATCGTATGCATACTCAAGTCCTGTCTATTCGTTCATTGTCTACTGTTACCACTCAGTAGCAGTTAGTGGACAAATAATGGTCGGGGTTTGAGTATGCATAGGATATTTGATTCTAACATGCAGGTCATTGAATTCGCGAAATTTTCCCCTATCTCTACTAATTAGGTACATCCATTGCCTTTGGAGAGCTACAAGAAGTGCTACAATGACCCTTGTGCGCATTGTTACCAGATGTAAGGTCGCGACCTTCTTCTGAAGATGACTATGTTTAATGTCACTTCAGACAAGCAGCGGATTTACGGGGTAGGGGAGGGGGCTACCGGGCTGAAGGCGTTCAATATTATGTAGCCAAAGTATGTCCAGTCGTCTCAAGGAAACTGGAGTTTTGTTCTTCTGTTCTATGATGATGATGATCCAGGTACCGTAAAATGGGGTGACTTGGGACATAAAAAAATACTTTCCTCATATATGTCAACAATTATAAACGGGAGATATATACCAAATTATGAATGTCCACACGACATTAAATTAGTATTCACTCCCGGTTTACACATACAGAAAATAAACGCTATGCAAATATGTCACAAGTCACCCCACTTGCCCCGATTTACCCCATTCTACGGTACATTTAACGCTTCATATTTGTATGTATGTTACTTTTGATGTTCTGTAACAGTTAACAACCGTACTTTTGAGATGACTGGAATTTTTTTTACGATCCATAAAATCGCATAAGCTCCCCCCCCTTCCTCAACAAACCCAAATATATTTCTAAATCCACCACTGCTTCAGAATTAAACCTTTTAGGCTAGTATAGAACAACCTACATACTTTGTGATTTTTTTACGCGCGTGGTTTATATTAAAAAGTAGCAGGAAATCTTTGCATGAAAGGGAAAAAAGTTACTAGGGTTTCAAAAGTGGTCTCTTTATCCTAGACCACCTATACAATCGCGCTCTTGGCCAGCGGGCCATAAATTTTACCCGCAGCGCGAAATGTTAAGTGCGGGAGGGAACACAAACTGGTTCGCTGCGAACCCAGGAATGTGGCGAATTATTATAGCCTACGTATTTTCTTTAAAACGCCGCGGGGCGGACGAGAATGGGACGATTTCGCCGCCGGTGCTGCGTGCCACCCCTCCATCACGCACGAACCGGGCGTGTTCCCATGCAAAGAGTATGTAAGGTAGAGAGTTCACTACCAGGCTGAGACTCTTTGCCACGGCCGTAGAAGAACAGATCTTGACACTCGCTATCTACCAACGTGTTTTGTCTGACCCCCTCGTTGTTTGGCTGCAGTTCACCAAGTTACCGAGAGTGTTGTACGTCTTTGGCGCTGCAATCAGGGCGGTCGGGCTCAAACTCCACCCACTTTTTTCCATTGTTAAATTTATAAAGTAAATAAAGATTGCCAGAGTCTTTTCTTAGATTTGTGAGCGAAGAACGCATTTCATAAATTGATAAAAAAATACGTTTTGATAAATTGTTTATTTTAGCGGAAAGGAAGTGGGCGGAGTTTAGTCCGACCGCCCTAACATCAGCGCCAATAAAAGACAATATTCTCGGTAACTTGGTGAACTACAGCCAAACAACAAGGGGGTCAAATATCCAGGCGAGTGTCCAGACCTGTTCTTCTACGACCGTGGTCCTCAGTAAGGCTCGTTCTACAGTAAAAAGGAAGCGTAAAAAAGCAAATATGTAACACGTAGAGATGATGGTATATCGCGAAAATGTTTTGTGCCAAGATAGCCTTGAAAACACTGACACAACGTAGCTGTCTGCAGACATCAAATATTACAATATCGGGATTCTTATTGGCTCAGTCAAATAGGCCAACAGCTCCACGTACAAGCTAAAGCTAGTAATCTTCTGGTAAGCTGGACGTGTATTGAAATCCATCAAACAGTCAACTTTTCCCTCGATAAACCATCATCTCTAGTAACACGCAAACGAAACGAGCACACTGAGTGAAAAAAAAAAAAATAAAATAAAAAAAAATGTTCTATCCAACAATGTATGAAACGATTGCGTAAACGTACTGACTTACAACCTATGAAACAAAAAAGTGTTTCTCATTCTTGCGTTTGCGTTTGCGTGTCACTGTACAACGGGCCTAATAGAAGATTTTTGTTCGTCCTACGCAGAATCATTGCAAGAGATTTCTTGGAAGTTAACCTATAATACTATTGCAACTATTCTACATGACAAATTAATGAAAGATTCCGTTATTATATATGTCAAGCAGTTTGCCAAGAATATACCCTATGCTTTGTCGAAAAGAAAATTTTGATAATACAATTTTAATAAATGTTATGGTTCAAAAACTGAAAATGAAATACATTTGTCTAACACTGCCTCTTAAGGGCGCGGTCTACCGCAATTTTCATCATCATTACTTTATTTTATATTTGTACCAGATATTTTTTTCTTGTTTTAGTCACAAAATGTGACTAAATTTGGCTCTTGTCAAATTTTTAAAATCTCTCATAGTTTTCGCGTAATGGCCTGTTAAAGTCATATTTTTGCATGTTTCAGTTTTAAGGACTACACTAAAACCAACTGATATACCAAACTCATAAAAATCACAGTAGATAAAGACATTGTAGGCTACAATAACATGCTCATAAAATTAACGAATAAACATTATTTGTATTTTTTAAAAAATTATTGAACTTTTTAAATTTTTATTTTCAGTTTCAGCAATTTTTTTAAAATTCAAATAATTTTTATTCTTAAATTTCATGAGCATGTCATTGTAGCCTGCAATGTCTTTATTCACCGTGATTTTTTTGAGTTTGGTATCTCAGTTGGCTTTAGTGTAGTCGTTAAAACGGAAACATGCAAAATATGACTTTAACAAGCCATTGCGCGAAAACTATGAGAGATAAAAAAAATTCACAAGAGCCAAATTTAGTCACATTTTGTGTCTAAAATAAGAAAAAAAATATATCTTGTACAAATAAAAAATAAAAAAAATGATGATGAAAATTGTGGTAGACCGCGCCCTTAAGGATATTACTATAATAAAAAAAATTATATTTTTAGGATAAACTATACCGTAAAATATTAGTGGAGAGGGGGGTTGGTCCCCTGGACAGTGGCGTAGCTAGGATCTGTGTATGAGGCGAGGAAGGGGAGAGGTTGATCGGGGACTATTATAAAGGAACACCCGCCATCCCCTTAAAGAAGGGCGTCCTTGGGCCCTTCCCCGGAAAAATTTGAATTCTAAGGTGTAAAATAATGCTATTTTAGCAGTTTTGTAACAAAAACATTGAACATCCTAATTATATATTTTTTTTGCCTAAGGGCGGGGGGTTTGAACCCATAAACCCCCCTGGCTTTGCCCCTGCCACTGGAACCCTCATGTTCCACAGATCCTTCCCTCAAGGGGCCGCGGTGGCCGAATGGTCAGATCATTCGACTCCCCCATGGCGATCCGTGTTCGATTCCCGTCGGGGACGGTCTCCCGGATTTTCGCATGTGGGAATCGTGCCGGACGATGCCGTTGGTCGGCGGATGTTCTTTGGGATCTCCCGCGTCCCCCACACCCCTTTATTTCGGCGCTTCGCCATACTCGCATCATGTCACCCCTCGCCAGCGCTGAAGACCTCAATGTTGAGCGCTGACCAAGCAATGCCCCCGAGGAAGATGCGCGCGCACGGGCGACGCCACGGCCTGGAGGACGTGATGCGGGCTGGCGGGCGGCCGCTGTTGAGTTCAGGCTCTGTGTTTTATAAATAGTTCAGAGGTCGACGAGATTCTCTTATCAAGCGTCAAACATTTTTACATGTCAGGTCGCCTGGTCACGACAATAAACATTATAAAAAACAGCAGCGCGCCGCGCCACCACAGCGGCCCGAGTGCAGGCTGGTGATTGGGCGTTGGCGTGTGCGCGTGATTGCGTCCCGCCGCCGTCAGCTATTGGTCACTTAGTAGGAACACTGTCGAGTCACTCGTCCTGCGTACCTAACCCGCCGACATGTCCTCGACGGGAAGATGCGACAGGTGCGCCTAGGGTTTAGCGGCAAGTGGCGCCGCGTATTACAGTATGTTCGTAAATACGTTTCTACGAAACTATTCCACATATCGATACCATCATGGGAAAACCTCGTAACTCCATTTTTTTTTCGATTTTAGTTTTATTATTACATTCTACCCCGAAAAAAAAAATCTTAACAACTGCGAAAAGCACGCATCTTCAGTTACGTTTTTCAAAATTTAAAAGCAAAAATCCGATAGCTCGGAAATCTATTATTGGACTGTAACAAGCGAAGAACTCTCTCTCCTGTAAAAAAAAAAAAAAAAAAAAAAAAAAAACTGATTTTGGAGATACAAGGTTTACACATGTATCTCCAGATATGTTTTATTTTAATGTTTAAGCAAACATAAGAGCCCTCGCGAGGTTTTAATTTTGGATTGGAACCAGCAAAAAACTCCCTCTCGTGTAAAAAAAATAGATTTTGGAGTAACGAGGTTTTCACATGAGAGTATCGATATGTCCAATGTGTCAATGTACGAAAAGAAAATACACTTCAAACGATGAAGGAAAGGTAGCTTCAGAACATAACGTCGATTAGAAAAATCATTTCGGAGCCCCTCAACACCGATAAAAATAGCTTTTTCAAACTGTTATACGCAGGGCCACGATTTTGTCGCGAAAAGATTTTTGCCCCACTTTGTTTCAGTGACTCACGTGCACATCGGCAGTTCTGTTTCAAGGTTATTGGCAGCGTGTCTTTGTTCAGACACGTTTCTCATTTGACTGCACCAATCAGAATAAGATTATTATGAGTCTGTACGTCTATAATTTGCCAAGGCTAGTAAGAGTAAAATCACCCAACCGCAGACGATGTAGCAGAGCTGAAGGTGTGCACATGACGCATTGGAACCAAATGTTGCAAAAAAATTTACCTAAAAAGAAAAAAAATATTACTCACGGGATTCGTGTGGAATTACTCTCGAAACATGCAATGGACTTAGCTTAAAACTTTTCACCAATAAAAAGATAGATTCATTACTGAAAGTGTTAGCACAGAATATTTAGGAATACGGAAGTGAAATACTCGGCAGGCCAGCGAACTCAGTTACACACGCCAGCAAAATGGCTTCCCTGGCCAGCAAGATGGCGGAGACGCCTACCGCCAATCAGCGTAAGGCAGCTGCCTTGCTAGCCGACAGCCAGGGGGCCGAGTAAATATCGCCACCTGATATTTGCACCGACGCAGCGCAACGCAAATGCAAAGCAAGTTAAATGCTTCTTCTATGGAATTACGTGAGTATAGGTCGTTCGGAATATAGTGAGCACTAAAATTTTAACCTTTGAAAAATATCACTAGCCGTTACTGCATATAATAAAACATGACAAATAGTCCCCTTACTGCGTGTATGGTTGGCAGCGAAATTACGCAATATAGTTCCCCTGTATTTTCCTATTTAAATTCAACAAAACTGAAACAAAATCAATCGAATTCGACATAATTATATTGTATATAATTATTAGTAATTTTTTTATCAAATTGTATCCATTCATACTGACTGTACATTTTATCTTACATGCGCAAACATCAAGTGATGTGTCCAGAGGGGATAGATATCTCCAGGCGTCAGCCGTTACGCACGGAAGGATACGAATTATCTGAAAGTAGAACTTCAGCAGGGCTTTTCTGAGTGCTCACTTTATCCCGAACCGCCTATATACAATTGCAAAGCAGCGCAACGAGACGTAACGCAGGAGCAAACTTTGCGTAGCAACCGTAAAAGGCGATATTAAATCGTCCCCCCCCCCCCAGGCTAATAGGAAACCTGCCGTAACATGCAGGAGCGAAACATACACGGGGCTGGCATCAACAATCTCAGGCAGCCAATAAGCGGCCAAGTTCGCCAGTATCAAACGAGCCGCCCCGTATAGTCTGTCTCATGTAAGAATTCCACTTTTTGACATTTGTGTTTGCATTAATTTTTTTAGTTGTTTCCATGAAATAAGCAGTGTTTTCCTTTGCCGCAAATAACTTTTGCACAAACACACTTAGCTGGGTCTCAAACTGTGCCATTTATCAAAATTAAAAGTTATTTCATGCAGAAATTGGTACACACGATAGCCTTCAAAACTGTCAAAAAATGGAATTCTTTCGCGGGACAGACTATAATTTCACGTCTGTTTTACTATTTAGTCTATGGTGTCAGTCAGGCGAGTGATCTACGATACCACTGCACGCCGTTTTATTGTCTTGCTGTAGAGGCGATACCGCGCCAGGTGAGCCAGTCAACATCGCCCTTGGCACCGTGCCTCACTCACACAAACACACAGGCTCCTATTTAGCCTATGCTATATTAGGAAGTTTAGAAAGGGAGCATATATAGCAAAATCGTTACATATAAATGTTGGAAATTATTTGGGCTATGTGGCGGCTCGTGGGTTGTTGGCAGGTAGGGCTGCAGTTGCCAAGAGCTGTACAGGGTTGTGCGCTGGTTGACTCTACAGCCACTGACACGCTGATGTGCAGGTGCCCCTTACTACTGAGTGGTCACGACACATCTAGTAGCCGGTAAATATTTCATGCTCGTTGGTCTACGGCGCGTTCATCAAGACTATCTGCAGCCCCACCTGGCAACAACCCACGAGCCGCCACTGTATGTAACCTAAATTTCAAAACATAAGTTATTACAACATTGACTAATTATTGACTGAAATAAATTTTAATAAAGTCGGTAGTTATTCAAAATTATATAAACATATCTGCTTTAAATAATTAGGCTACACCGTACGTCTAGCCTAATTTCCAACATTTCTACAGTATGGTATGGCTTCGCGATATCTGCTCTCTTTCATGATTTAACCTGCTCAAAGTTTTCCATAAATATATTGACCATAAACGGTGAAAGTAAAGAACCCACTGCTATGTCATCGGTTTGTTTGTAGAAACTATCTTGAACCTGAAATATGCTGTGTTGACACAGAGGGTAGTTATTTCCATGATGGATGAAACTGGTAGGATTGTTCTGTCATATGCAACGCAATGGGATATGTCCAATAAACTACCAGGGGCGCATCTAGAAAAAAGAGGGGGCGAGGGGTCACGAGCCCTCCCGAGACTGCTCCAAAAAATTAAACCAAATAAGAAAGATACTAAAAAATCCTACCTTACAATTTTCCTAAGACAGCACAATATTTACAACATAATAATGGTTACACGATTTTGTGCTGATATATACATACACACACACACACACACACACATATATATATATGTATATATATAATACTAATTTATAAAATAGATAATATATTAATTGTTTACGTAATTGAGATAAAATGTTCTAGATCTAGATTACGAAATGTTTTGTCTGTATAATTGAGTTAGCACTTAAAATACCTACAATAATTTTAATGAATAAAACATTAAAAATCACAAAAAAATCGTTTTGTATTAGCACAAAGGTTATTTTTACAATTTCTTAGAACGGTTTATTCAGTATTTTTGGTTCGTAAACTCATTAAACAGCACTATTTTCCAACTTAAAATCAAAATTTTCCGGGAGAGGACTTCCGGACTCCCCAGTGTTGCCGGGGGCGTGAATACTTCTACTTTTTAAGGCATGACCGACCCCCCCCCCCAACCCTTAAGGACTCCGACCCTGTAAACTACACCGACACAAAACATGGTTTTTGTTAGAAGGTTTTCGTTCTAGCATACATAATTAGCTGGTTCTTTGCGAACGGTCATCTTGACTTTGACTATAGGTTTCTGTTTATCATAAACGTAAAGTCAAGACTGCTTGACTTTAGCTTTGGCGACGCCATTGTGCACGACTCCACAAGAAGCTATGTATTGAAAGCTATCGTAAAGTGAAATGATAAAGAAAAAATAAAATGCTAAAGTTTTCAATTTTGTAAAGGGCTTAAGAGTGCGTGGTAGATAAATAAACGCTGAAAACATAAATTGATTTCTACGCTTTTTTCGAAGCCAATATGGATAAAATACTCAACGACAATCCTAGATAATGGTATTTGCCAACTTTATGAGTAAATATTTATCCAGAATTACTAATTCATTACCCGTGATCTCTTGCGCCGTAGTTAAATGCACGAGAGAGATTGTGCCTCAGAAGTTCGTAACACTGGAAACAATTTTAAAACGTTGGCTAAAACTATTGTCTAGGATTGCTATTGTTTAATTTTCGCAAATTGGCTTCAAGAAACCTACAGTTATAGATGAATGCTACTAGCGTTGAATTGTGTACCACGCCCTCTTAACACAGAATGTTGTAACAGAGCAGAACTCGCCAGGAGACGAGAACGAGGAAAAAGAAAATAAGAGGGAAAAATGAGGCAGTGGAACTGCGTAGCTGAACACAGCATCATCGATTTCCAGCGAGGTCCGAGGCAACTGAGCGAGAACCTGTTCTACCTAAAGTAAACATACCGTAGACTGCGCAACGTGTGCCACGTGATTGTGGTAAACACGCGCGCAAGCATTTGCAGTTTATTTATCTGCGCCATGGCCTTAGAAGTTTAGGTCTGGACGCTGCTATAAAATATTGACCCCCTTATGACTGATTTTAGTTCCTTCACTATCCGCAAAAATTAATGAAAACTGGTGGCGCCACTAGCACACTCGTGCTAGTAATTATTTTTCCAACATTAAATGTATTATATTTTTAAAGTACAAATATTATAAACTTACTTAAATTTAACCAGAATATGTTTTAAAACACTTGAGTTTTGAATAAAATAACGAACTTCTCTTCACAACAGCCCCACTGCGATAGTGGCGCCAACAGTTTCGCTCAGTCATAAGAGGGTCAAAGATAAAGCATTGAAGAGTATGTAGGTGAGTGTCCAGACCTGTACTTCTAAGACCGTGATATGCATCACGGGCAGATCCAGCTCTGGATCACAGACTAAATAGTAATACAGACGTGAAGTAACGTGGCGGTTCATTTGATACGGGCGAATTTCGTCGCTTATTGGCTGCCCGAGGCTGCTTGGCTCCTGCACGTTACGGGAAGTTTCCTATTGGCCTGGCCATCGACAATAGTGAAAACCAATTGACTTACGCTAGTGAAATAATTTACAGTGAAATAACATTCCATAGGGTACGTAATAAAACACCTTTAAAAGAATCTCGTCCACAATTTTTATATTTCAAAAAAGTTGTTGAATTTGCAATTTTTTTCTGTACTTAAAAACTCGAAATATCACGTTGTGGGTTTTTTAAAAACCTTTTGACGAATAGCTCATGTGATGAAAGTTCACAGTGAATTATTTTATTTAAATAGGTCAATCGGTTTTCAGTATTTGCATGGCAGCGTTAACATGCAAATTATCACTATGACTCATCGTTATGAGAAAACTACGAGAGCTAAAACAGTTTTGTAAGAGGAAACAGCACTACAAGTATAGTCCACAAACCTAACAATAGTTCATAAAAATATATAACATTATGAATTCATCGCACCTGAACACCCTTAAGGAGTTTCCAAGCTTAAAAAAAAAGTAATATCCCCTTTAATAAACTGTAATATTTTTAAGGGTAACGTGCGTTTTAGAAGTAAAAACCTTTGTGCTGATATAGAATAAGCTTCTGCTTCCATATTGTTGCAAGAAATGATTGTGTAGTCGTCTACAGTGTTCTGGGGAAAGTAACAGGTAATATTTTCATTATTTTACTAGGCATTAATTTGGTTTTATATATTTGGAGCAGTTTCGGGAGGGGCCATGCCCCCCTTCCCCCACTAGATCCGCCCCAGGAAAGACACATGACGTAGGGAAGGACACGCTAAAGATGTGTTTATACAGCAAGTGCTACATTACAACAGCAAATATCACACGACGTTGCCGGACCCCGGATTTTCGCATGTGGGAATCGTGCCGGACGATGCCGTTGGTCGGCGGGTTTTCTCGGGGATCTCCCGTTTTCCCCGCCCTTTCATTCCGGCACTGCTCCATACTCACCTCATATCACCCCTCACAACTGTTTTGTAAGATGAAACTGTACTCACAAGTATCGTCTATGAAACTGTATCACTATTTCATAGAAATATTAGCTGCCCCGACAAACGTTGTTTTGTCACATAAATAAATTAAAAATATTTACTAAACAATAGCACTTAGGGGTATAAAAATTGATAAACACATATTCGCAGACCTACCGAATGTATATACAAAATTTCATTGAAATCGGTTGAGCCGTTTCGGAGGAGTATGGAAACAAACACTGTGACACGAGAATTTTATATATTAGACAAGATTATGACTTTATCGCTCTTGAACACCCTTAATGCAAAGTTCTGATTCATATAGTGCGGTTTTCTTTCTCTTTGGAATTAAATGAGAAATTAAATATTAAGGTTCCCTTGCACATAAAACAATGTACATAAAATTCGGTGGTTAATAAGTCATTGTGCCAGTAAAGAATATTGTATTTTGGGACTAAACATCTGAACATATGTTTACAGAATTTTTGAGTTTTTGTAAACTCCTGCTATTACAAACCTCATTTGTACAAACTACGAAATTTTAGGTCCCTTTAGGATTGTATTAATGAGGTTCTACTGAGTAATTTTTATGGTTAATTCAGACGATAACTTGTGAGTATTTTACACTCTATGCACTCTGCTTGATACGTTGTTCGTTTACACTAAAATGTTGTAGAAAACTATGAATTATCTGAAAGGAAAAAACCGAGCTCGGGTTTAAAAAGTGTACATTTATGACGTGCAGGATGTCAATAAATTATCTTTACAACTTTAGACTTTAATAACGTTAAAACAATACACGATAACTAGAGACACTATAAAATCGCGAAAATGTTTAATATAGTCTCCAATAAACTGTATTATATTAACCGCGACACGTGTGAACAGTTTTGGGACAAATCACACACGCTGTGTGTCCAAGCTGTACAGTTCTAACTGGGCTGGTTGAAGAGAGAAACAATGCTACAAATAAACCATAGCCAATGTTGATACGAAACATTCAGCGTTGTATACAGTATGTTGGAGCCTAGCAAACAGTCAACTATTACCGCGATTTTCCAGTGTCTCTAACGATTACAACACAACAAATTGTTTTTAACAAGTGACAAGGTAACTCATAAAGTTTCTTTACCTCATTCATACACGTCAGAGTGTGCACTCCTTGTGGACGAATATGTCCAGTTGGTATTCAATTTATCTCCATGTACGCTCCAGTGACACATTGAAATGCGTTACGAATGTATGTCTTCAAGTCCTGCATGTCTGCTGCCTTGGTTCGGTATACCTGATCCTTCACAAAACCCCGCAGGAAGAAGTCAAGTGGGGTAATGTCAGGTGATCGCGGCGGTCATCGAATTGGACCATCTCGTCCAATCCACCTGTTCGGAAACTTTTCACACGGAAATGGACGGAAAATGAGGGACCAGTGGGGTGGTGCCCCATCCTGCAAAGAAATGACGTCAGCTAGCAGATGGTCAAGTTGTGGCACAGCAAACTTTTTCAACATGTCCAAGTAAACACCACTTGTGACTGTAGACTCAATGAAAAATAATGGACCAATGATGCAATCATCCGCACCACACATTGATTTTGGAACAGTCTTTTTACATTTCACGTGCAACACGAGGTGGAACTGATCCCCAGATAGAACATTATGACGATCCAGTTTGCATGACACATGAAAAGTTGACTCATCGGTGAAACAAATGTTTTTCAAGAAGTCATTCGTGTCAGTCTTGACAAGGAACGTAAAAAAATATGAGTTATCTTCTGCATGTTGAAAACCGTTTGTTGTTATCTTGTATAGCAGTGGCGATGCGTGACCTAATTTGAAAGGCAAGCTACTAATCATATTTGCGATTACCAGGATTTTAGCGTTTAAAAAAGGAAAGAAAAGGGGGTGGGGGAGGCAAAAAATTCGAAATATTGTAACGGAATACCAAAAACCCCATTAAACATAGAGAAAGAGAGAAATAATAAAATCGACTAAAAAACATATTCCGTGGCAGTAAGCTTGGCAGCCAGTTTAGCAACCTACTGATGTAACGGAAATCGTACCGTAATGGCTTGTATGGCGCCTGTTATGGTATCACGTGTCGCGTCAAAGATTCTTTATGAGGATGTGTGAAGGCAATATGACAATATGTCGGAATACCTGATATCTTAAGATAAAACCAAGGAGCCAGCCAGGGAGTTGGTCAGATTGTCATGTTAATATCTACAGAATGCTGCGTTGCCGTTAGGAAATAACGGCTGGTGATGTGGCCGATCTTGATGCATGCGCATTATTATCATCACTCTCATAAAGCCTTCGTTTAATATCCTGCCATCAACTCTGTTGAACAATGTTTGTATTTTTACAAAGAACTTTGGAATCCAAGTTGCCAATAAAGCCCCAGTAATACAAACTCTGCAAAATTGCATATTTTCAAAGTTAGTTGTAGTATTAGTAAAGGTACAATTGATTTAACACAAAATATAGCACACGCACAGTTTCCAAATGCCACACGCTACAATGCGCGCACAGAAAAAACAGCATAGGATCGGCGCACAGAAAGTCAAATTATTCTGTGGCCTGTGCGTGTGCGCTGCCAATCAAAATAAGGATACTGCCGAGTTCATGTGGAGCTTGGTTATCGATTAGTTTGGAATGAACCGGACTACAGTTGTATAAGGTTTCTACCCACGTGTTTAGTTTATGTAAACAAGCGTGGCGATTTGCGAAATTTACGAATTATTAATTTGGGAGATCATTGATTACAAAAACAAATGTACAAAGTAAACAATTATATTTACTAGTGCTGCAAACACACAAACAAATAATATACCATACATCTTTTCCATTACACTTTGGGGAGACATCCCGAACATCTGTCAGTGTGCGGCGATAAATGTAGCTTACGGGATTTATATGTACACGTTTGATGTGTGCCTTTGCCACATCAATTGTAGCGTAGCCTTTAGGCTTCCTTCGGCAACTGGGATTCCAAAATGTTTCATTGTAAAAGTAGCCTACATAAAAATTACTGTCAACAATCGATCTCACAAGGATAGTTTAGATATGTTTATAAGAACAGAGCACAAAACACCATTAACTTATAGAAAGTAATCATGCAATATTTATAAAAAAAATTCGAAATAAAGATACATTTTAAATAAGATTACAAACATGTTAAATTACGCAAATTTCGGGTGTCGGCTTACCTTCTCTGATGTGGACACATCGTTGCTGAAAAGTAAAAACACTGCTGGAGAAGGTTTAGCACGTAATCCACGTACACAACACTTGCGTTCACATGATTCCGTTTCATTAATGGTTTTTAGTCTCGTAAGACTATTTTTAATCCCTAGTATAGAAAGCGCAGCTAATAATGGTAAATTTCAACGCACAGTAACCAAATTAAATAATAAACGATAGTAATCACTTGGCACCATTACCGTGCAGCGCGGGAACTTGCCAATATATTCAATTCGTGTAGCTTGTAAAAATCAACTGCCGGTGACCAGTGTTGCCAACTGAAGTTTAAAGAAAACCACTAATGGCACTGGAATAATCACCGGAGACCTATATTATCAATAGAAAAGATAATTTCCAATTTACTAATACCAGTTTAAACTGTCTTCGCCTCCCTGTTTAATCAACGTATAAGTTACAAAACTTGACCGGTAGTAGATTATCTGAAATCGCAGTAACTGGTAACAAAACCACTAAAGTGGCAATTCTGGTAGGTTCGGCTATATTCGGAACACTTCGGCGAGAAAGCACTGCAG